>CAKNWT010327608.1:7297-19712 GCA_932066315.1 Andricus coriarius | reverse complement strand
AACTGAGATAAGACTGAGATAAGAAGATTTTTGGTTGCGCTTCATTATTTGTTCAATATCTTTGTTTATAAAAATATATTCGTACATAAAGCTGCTCTAGGGGGCGCCCAAGTGTCCTTACGGCCGCCACACCAACAGGGGCGAGGGTGGGCGCCCACCCTGAGGGTCCACGCCAGTCCGCCGCTGATTGTTTGAAGGGAAAACGTCAAGTTTTTGCAAAATAGTGAATTGTAATCATAACCTGTGGTATAAGTGCTTTGAAAACTGGTGCGGCGACAGCCATCTTGCGAATCATTAGTGGCCACCTAGGGACATTTGATCTCCGCGCAAAGTAACCAAAATGGTTGGCCGCCTGCACTCCGAGCTCCGATCGTAGAGGGAAGATAGGTATCACGAAGGAATAGTAAGGAGTGGTATCCCTGTAAGAGGGGAGTGGGACGAACAACGTCCAAGAATTCCTTAATGCTTGCCACGGCTGAAAACTTCGTGTCGAAATCACGCACATGCGCACTGGCGGTTGCCATGTCAACGATGTCAACACGCGTCGAAAGTTTTGAACTTGTATTTTGAAAATTTCTTCACTGAAATTAACTTTATTCCTTACTTACGTAATCCATAAATCATTATAATAATTTTATTATAGTGCTTACACTTTCTAGATCCTTTTTGTATTTTTGATGCCATTTTCCTTCTCGTTTTTAATTCAGGAACGTGATATACACCCAACAAAATAATGACACAAACGAACATAACCTACGTATGCATCGAGATGTCAAAATATAACATAGGGGAGTGGGTATGACACGTGACTGTGAAAACAGCTCTGGGCATGTACGCGGCACTGACACGAAATTTTCAACCGTGGCAAACATTAACGAATTCTTGGACGTCGCTCGTCCCACTCCTTACTATTCCTTCGTGATAGGTATATAGGCGACAATGCAGCGGGCAGCTTGAAGCACGCTAAGGGGAGCGAGACGGCAGGGGAAGACGTAGTTAGGTTTAGTTTAGGAACCAGCGACGCGCGGCGCTGGTGCCACGAATCAGTGTTTTATGCTTAATGTGCATGAGTGGGGTAGGTGAAGGGAATGTGGCGTATACATGAGTCGAACTGAAAAAATGTTGAACCCTTATACCTGGACTGGTCTTTCCTTTCCCTCTACCCGTCTACGCCTACGGTATTTCCGAACTATATTCTGGCTATTCACTTTCTTTCAATATTTTCGTGAATGGAAATATCCATCGATACATTTTTCATTTGAAACTTTGTGTTTTAATATTTCAAGTTAAAATTGAAAAAGAAAAGAATTTTGATTTGAACGACCCCATTATAAATTTTTTGATTCGCTTATCAGACGAATAATTCTTTTCTTAGAATGATTAATTACAATAGTCATTATTATTACAATATCTGAGCATTTATTGAATAATATTTGCTTTTAAATTGTAACAATAACAAACACTTGAACTTATTACTAAATACACAAATGAAAATGTACAGATCTCCTTCGCATACAATAACTATTTTCTTAGAATTATAATAAAATGTATGGTCATTTTTTACATTATTTATTTTGTACTTATACATTCTCTACTCGCATACTTATATTTCTGCACTCATGAAAAAATCTGAATAATGTAAGTAGAACTTTAAAAAAAACCTATAAATAAAAAACATTTTATCATTATTGTAGGTACAGTAACGGTTGAGCTCTCGGATTCAATAACTCACCCGAGTATCGTACTATTTTACAATGTACATATTTCAGTAAATTTTTAAGGAATTTATTTAAAATATTCTAGACATTTTCTTTGAACTATATAGAACATTTTTCTGTCTGGAAGTTCTTTCAAATCTAAAGTTGCCTCGATACTTTTTGTCTCCGAAAGTAGAAAAATGTGGCTACCGAGCGGCCTTAATTTTCAATTGGATATTATAAAACATAAGGGAATTTTCAACTTCTTATTATTATTTTGCAGGCATTCGCTGAGTATACTTTGTATGTGTACTCAATTTCAAACAGTTTCAATAAAATTTGTATGAGTTGTGATGATTTATGGTTTAATCACTTATTGAATATTAGGAAACAAATTTTTTTTCAGGTTTTAATTTTTATTCCTAAAAATAATTTTAGGACATAAGAATTCTAAGTCTATCTTGTTAGAATTCGAGAGCTCAAGTGCAGAAATTTTTTCATTGAAACACTTTGAAAAGAAATAAAAAATGCGATTCTAACACAAGATTTAAAAATATGAAAAGTATAACAATAACAAAATCCTATAATATTAAATAACGAACTAATAAATAAGAAATACGTTTTCCTCTCTCACTTTTCCAGTAAAATGTGATGTACAGTATACTTAAGAGTTTCAAATTTTATTATTATATGAATAATTTGGACGTATTTATTCGACAAAATTGATATTTATTAACCTGCGCGTACAAAGAAGAATAAATAAATTAATGATTAAATATTTAAAACAATTTCCCAGGATTTTTCTGATTTTTATTTGAAGGTAATCTAAAGAAATAAAATTTTACATTGCAGCAAAATATTACAGCATGCAAAAAATATAAGAAAAAATCAATTTTAAATAGAAAAATTGATGAAAAATAAAAGTACCGAATAATAAATGCCCGAAATTTAATATTTGAGAAATCCAAATTTATCGAATTCTACAATTTCAAAATTATTCAACTAACGAATTATTAAATTACCTTAAATTTTTTAATTCGCGAAATTTAAACATCAATTATTAGTAAAAAGTCTTCTATTAGTTTTTATGCTATTAGAAATTCAGCCTAAAAAAAATCAATAAAAAAAATTAAAATTCAAGTCATGGTACTTCTGGATATTCGAGGGCTCAATCATTCTCGTCATTCACGCCGTGAATTTCACGGTTGCTCATTCACGCGCTTTGACGCGGTTGGTATGGAAACAATGAAAAGTTGTAGAGGGCAGCACCTCGATGTAGGCGAGAAATAATTAGCTATATATATATTCCGCGTCCCCACTCCTGACCCTTGCCGCATCTAGGTATAATATCTTTGTCTGTAAATTACATCAGGTATTACACTTTCTCACCCCTGCTTAGAATTTTCTGTTGGAAATTTTGTGTCGGAAACTTTGCATTGTCATATCCGATAGACTACCATTTATCTTTAAAGACCGTGGCGATGTTTAAGAGTTGTCAAATTTGCTTGGCAAAACAGCTGTATTTGCAAACGAACAACGTAAGTAATCACTCGGTAATTTTATTTTGGGTGACGCTTTTTGAATGTCAAGATCCGATGTGATGCTGGTTGCAAGCAGACGATATGAAGTTTTACAAGGCCTTCGAGGTAAATATTCAGAATTACTCACCAAACGTAGGTAAATGCTGAATAATATCCGAGATGCGCGGGTAAAGTTTACCCACATGGGGTAATTTTTGTTGCAGTTAATCTTTACCCCGAAATCTGGGTAAAGATTACACTTAGTTTTTTCTGTGTTGACTGCACATTTATTTATAATTCAAATTTAATTGATACAGTCGCTATACGAAAATGTCGTTTTTACCTGCCTTCTTTTCGGACTCTGTTTGAACGACTGCAGCTCAATTTTCTTAAACTTTTTGTTTGATTTCACTTTTTCTAGTAAGAATTTTTTTTATTTGAAAATTTGTAAATTATTTTTGTCCACAATTTGTCTGAAGATAATATTTATTTGGGATTCTATAATGAACAAGCAATGGCATCCGTTCATCATGACTTTAAATTCACGTGGGAGAAGTATGAAGTTGGAAGAGCGAATTCTAATTATGATGAACAATTATTGCAGCAGGCTGTTTGTCAATACAACTCTTCTCATATCTAAGTTTTTTCTCTTTTAAAATAAACAAATACATTTAAAAACTTCAATTAATTTTCAGTGCTCAGGAATTCATTTCTCAACTTATTTTACAAAATTGTATGATGATTTGAAGCATATTTAAATAAATCCATAAGTTTACAGCTTTATTAGAGTTATTCTTATTTTTCACGGCAATATAAAGGCTAATTTATAATGATCAAAATACAATTTAATGACATTAAAATTGAAGAAAAGTTATGATGGAGAAACTTGTAATTTATAAAAATAAACTGGAAAAAACGAAAATTAAGCTGCAGCCGTTCAAAAAGAGTCAGAAAAGGAGGCAGGTAAAAACGACATTATTGTATAACGACCGTATCAATTAAATTTTAATTATAAATAAATTTGCATTCAATGTACGTATTTTTTCGCTAAAAGTACTTGATTCAAACCAAATTTGCCCGCTTATCTGGTTTCGTTAGCTCGTTTAAAAAAACTGTAAGATTTTTTTTAATTGCGTAGAACCAAACCATTTTTTGACCTAAAGAAAATTATGTAGCTGTCTAAAAATTAAATAGCGACACCGGGTAAGCGGGAAAATTTTTTTAAAATAAGGCTCTTCGACCCAAAAAATTAATCGAGAGATTCGCTGATACGTAACTTTGAACAAAGTATTTAAAAGCCGCTTTTACGAAATTAGTGAAAAAAGGTATAAAAAACCTTTGAACCAGTTTTATTTTGACAGAGGTCGACGAAATATTTCCATTTTTGTCCAAAACAACCCTCTTTATGTTCTACTTAAAGTCCTGCAAAGATCTGAGACGTTCATGAAAATTTTATTTAACTCCCGTTCGGGCACGCCGTGATGGTATGAAAATACGATACTGAAAAAATTCCGAAAGGGATGAAATGAAATCTCCGACACTATTAAATTGCCGAATTGAAAAATTTCCTAATAAAATTGTCCATGTATAAAACTCCCGAATTGGAAAATTTCCGACAGGAAATATCCGAAGTAAAAAATTCCCGAATTATGGAATTCACAAATTCAAACATGACGAAAATCGTTTTTCAATCAATATTATTTATTTATTAAAAACACAATAATCCAATACTTTTACGGAAGAATTTTTTTTAACGTTTAAAGTTTAAAAATATTATTGTTTGAAGTTGAAAGAACAATGTGAGCTTCGAAAGAAACAAAAAATTTCTCCCTAAATTTTCTTCAAACCTAATAACATTTTTCAAACAAACTTTGCAGGATTCAATTTATCACCGATTTGTATCGATTTTTTTTTTTAAATTAAATACTCGATTTTTAAGAACGGTTTTCGTATTTTTTTAAATACTATGCACATTTTCAAAAAAAAATTTTCATCCAAAAATATATATCTTTTTTAATTATTGTTATTTTAACTTTAAACAATAATTTTTTTAAAACTTCAATCATAAAAAAAATTGTTTGATAAAATTGTTTGATTAATGTATTTTTAATAAATAAATAATATTTTGTGACCAAACATTTTTTAATTGTTCAAATTTATGAATTTTTTTGTTCGGATATTTTATAATTCCTAAATTTTCTGTCGAGAATTTTCAAAATCGGTAATATTACATGCTGTCGAAAATTTTATTATTCGTGAATTTTTCAGTTCGGGAGTTTTATATTTCGACACTTTAATAATTTCGGGAATTTTGCAATTTGCGAATTTCACAGTGTCGGAATTGTTATTTTTCGGAATTTTTCAGTTGTCTCTTCGAAAAATAAAATTCCCGTCACTGAAAAAATTCCCGAAATTATAAAATTCCCGAATTGGAAAATTCTCGACAATTTATAATAATACCGAATTTGAAAATTCCCGACAGAAAATTTCCGATTTATAAAATATCTGAAATAGAAAATTCCCGAATTTAAACAATTAAAAAATTGCTTGTTAACAAATATTTTTTAAATTAAGATAATTAAATATCTGTATCAAAGAAAGTTTGTTTTGTTCGAAGCGCATGGTGTTTTAAAATTTATTTTTGTATAACATTTCAATACAATTATTATTATTTTAAATTTAAACAATAATTTAAAAAAATTAAACATTAAAAAATTGTCTATGATGAAAACATTTGATTATTGTATTTTCAATAAATAAGTAATATTCATTGAAAACACATTTTCTTAATTGCTTAAATTTGGGAATTTTTTTGTTTGTATGTTTTATCATTCGACGATATTCTGTCTGGAATTTTATTATTGGGGAATTTTAAAATTCGCGATTTTCAGATTTCGGCCATTTCATTATTCGGGATTTTTCAGTCGTCCCAGTAAGCTGTATCAATTATAATAGTTCAGAGTTTATTTTAAAATAGATTTCATGGAACAAGATATTTTTTATGAATGCGCTAGTGAAATTCTATTTGACTATTTTTTTTTTTTTGCGAGTGTCAAACCTAATCTGGCTTAGAACTGCAGTATTAACATATAAAAACAGAAAGAACAAATTCCCAATACTAATTGGAATTATAATTCTATTTTTATAAAAATTTTAGAATATAAGATAAATGTCCCAGTAATCGTGACGGTCCCAGTAATCGTGTTTCTTCGTTATAGTTTGAATATGTTGTTAAAAAAATGTGTTAAAAGTAACATTTAATGATAAAACCCACTTATTTTTAGCATTTTATAATAGCAAATAGAAATTATATTCATTGAAATAAAATAAAATGAAAGAAAATTGGCATCACGATTACTGGGACTAAGGTCACGATTACTGGGACGTTTACCTTATAATGATCAAGAAATTGGAAAATACATACCAGAACTCCATCAGACTTCATCAGACAGAATAATTATGAGAAATAAATTTAGAATGATTAGAAATTATATGAAACAGTAATATAAATTATTCATGGACTTTTATCTTTGGTATTTATCGAAATAACTAAATAACCATGTTTTGCAAAGCGTAATTTATTTTCAATTTGAATGGTTCTTGTCCGAGCTAAGTCACCATCAGTGCGCCTCGAGAAGTATGATCAGTGTTGCTTACACGAAGGAATAGTAAGGAGTGGTATCCCTGTAAGTAAGGAGTGGGACGAACAACGTCCAAGAATTCCTTAATGCTTGCCACGGCTGAAAACACTGACACGAAATTTTCAGCCGTGGCAAACATTAACGAATTCTTGGACGTCGCTCGTCCCACCTCTGCTCACCAAACACATAGGGTGATATCACTCCTTACTATTCCTTCCTGGTTGCTTATTACAGCGCTTCAAGTGGCTGTTGGCGAACTAGATGGATGGGTGCTATCGCGGAGTAGTGGAGGCTAGAGGGGAACTGACAATTTTCGCCGGATGCGCCGTCTATGTTTATCGCGGGTAACTAAGCCCGCATCGCATCTAGGTTTATAATATCTTTGCATGAACTCAGCCTGTTTCATGTTGAGGTTCCTGTCACTCTGAGATTGTATACTTCCACTTTTTTTTCTCGGAACTGGACATTTTTTTAAATTATACTTTTTTGGCCTCAATTCAGAAACCCTTCAGCTCGGGAGTAAACTTTTGTTTATAACTTTAAATGGTGATTTCGATTTTACAGAATGTTATTTCGCTCTCCTAAAAAATTTCGATTTTTTTGCTTCTCTAATGCTGTATACTGCAACCCTTCAAATATTGTTCCAGAAATAAAATAGAAAACTTATTTAACAAAAAAACACCGCTTACTTCACTTACCTATGTTGGTAATTTATTATACTATTATACTATTTATTATATTATATAATGTGCATTCTTATATTTGATAAAAATGTATAAATAATTACTAGCTTTTGGCTAAATTTTATAAAAGCTTTCTTATTTAAAAATTTTCATTTTGAAGATTTCTAATTTCAGCTAGTCTTCGATTTGAGTTTCAAGTTCAACTTTAAAGTTAGTTTTCAACTGGAATTATTATTTTTTTATTATTTTTTTATGCTGGAAAATTGTACTAAAATTTAAATATTTTTTACTTATGATACATCTGAAAGTGATAAATCTTTTAAATTTTGGAGCTTTACAGTTTGAACAGAAATCACAAATTAAATTAATATTTAAATTATACATTTGAGTATTAAAATTTAAATTAATTAAATTTAAATATTATTATTATTATTACGTATTTTTAAAACCACCTATTCATGTAAATTGTGGAAAACGAAAAAATATTCCTCCGTTAGCTCTGGCTTTTCAGCGAAAAAGCTTGGCTGAGATTTTGTCGACAAAATCCAAGCGATACATTAGCGTAATTAGCTAGAGCGTCTGGTTTAGATTTAGGTAGTTTAGGTAGGATTCGAATCCCCAGCGGGAGCGATTTTTTCATAGCGTTGTGCATGCGATTATGTTTGTAAGTGACCGTGACTGCAATTGCGTAATTTCAAAAATAAGTCAAGTACACTTATTATATATAAAACAATTTTTTTGCAAATTTATTTATCTGTTTCAAGCTGATGTAATAAATAGGGCAATTTGGGCCGCGGAAATATTCCGCATAGAGCCGCATAAAAAACCAGACACAAATACCGTATAAGTATCCGGATAGAATCAGATGAAAACCGCATAGGTTTTTACTGGACACCGAAAATATTTCGCATTGAACCGGATGAAAAACCAGATAGAAAAAATTGTATACACCGACTAAGTTCCGTATAGAACCGTATTAAAAGTCGGACACAAAAACCGTATAACTATCCAGATAGAATCCGATGAAAACCGTACAGGGCTTTACTGGACACCGAAAGTATTTCGCATACAACCGGATAAAAAACCAGATAGAAAATGTTGTATACACCGACCAAGTTCCGCATAGAACCAGATTTAAAACCAGACACAAATACCGTATAAGAATCCAGACAGATGCGAAGAAATTCCGAATCCTATCAGTCTCTATCGGATCCTATCTGTTATTTTAAGCAGGGCTGATAGGACCGCATAAGATTCCGTCGGGCAAATAATTCAACTTTCTATTTCCGATGTTCGCGTTAAAGCCGGATAGATCCAGATAGAAACCCGTATTTAGACTTGAACGAAAACAGTCTTGTAATGTAAAATCCTGCATAGTTCCAGATAGGGCCGCATAAGATTCCGTCGGGCAAATAGTTCAGTTTTCTGTTTCCGACGTTCGCTTCAAAGCCGGATAGATCCAGATAGAAACCCGTATTTAGACTTGAACGAAAGCAGTCTTCTAATGTAAGTTCCGACATAGTTCCAGATAGGGCCGCATAAGAGTCCGTCGTGCAAATAATTAATTTTTCTGCTTCCGATTAAAATCCGGATAGAGCCGCTAGTTTTCCGTGTAGGATTTTGCGAACCGAAAGAGATCCATATAGAGACGGAATAAAATCCGACGTGGGCTATTCGCACATTTATCCGGCTACCTATCTGACTCTATCGGATCCTATCCGTCATTTCAAGCAGGGATCTCCACTTTGTACTTCTCCCATTTGTCTTGATTCGGTGGTTCACGTTTTCGAATATGACTTCGTGTGTCCTTGACATTTGGCCAATAACAGTGAAGTTTTTCATTTTCATGTAGTAGCCAATTCGTAGGGATCTCTTGGAATGAGTTCTTTTCATCCACAAATTTGACAACGAGGTACTATTTCAAGTGCACTTGCAAAATTCAGGATGACCGTTTTATTCAAACAACAAAATTTCCGGGTTTTTCCAGGTTCACAAGCTATTTTGCGGTCAATCAAATTAACAAATTTGAACTTTAAAGCTGAACATTTTTCCATTTTAAGTAATAAAAAATTTGAGCTACAAATTAAAGTACTCGACCATTCTAAATAAAATGCGGTTGAAGTTTCAAATAAACACTTTTAAACATGTATAAATTATATACTTCAAAGATTCAGATTAAATTCCTAAAATATAAATCCACGTTATTTTTTTCAAAGCTCTAAAATGAAGAATCAATCAATGAATTTGACCATTTAAATAATTTTATAATTTTAAGCAATTTGAAGCTAGAAACAGATTTTTTTGACAATTTTGGAAATGTTTTTAAATCATTTTGAATATTCTCTTCAAATTCATTTTTCAAAATAAAAATAATTTGCAATTTTCCTAGGAATCTTAAGCAATGTTTGTTATTCTTTTGAAGCCTTTTACAATTCTTAAAAAGCTTCTAAGTTTTTTCTTCGAAAACTTCACAGATCTATATTTTGTTTGAAAATTGTGAGAATCTTTTCAAGTTCAAATTTATTTTTAAATACATTTAGAACTTCTAAATATTTCTTTAAATGATTTAAATTTTTTTCTAAAATTTTGTAATCATGCAAAATAAAAAAAATTTGCTTCGGAATCTTCTTCATTACTTTCCGAAATTGTAGGAAATCATTTGGAATGTTCTAGAATCTTTCTCTAGATGTTTTCTTTACATTCATTTTATTTTGAAGGTTATATAAATATAATTATCCCAAGACTCCTAAAAAAAATCTAAATGTGTCAAATCAAAATTTCAACAAAAAAGTTCATCTTTAACCAAATAGTAGAATTTTTAAACAAAAAATATAAGTTTTTAAAAAACAAGTTAATTTTTAACTGAAATGGCGAATCGTCAACCAAAACCATAACGTTTTAGCAAAGTAGTTCAAATTTTCAGCAAGTAGATAAATTTCCTACCAAAAAAGATTAATTTTGAATGAAAACTGTAATAGTTGACATTTCAAGCTAAAAAGATTTTAGTTTTCAACCAAAAACAGTTTAATTCATTTTCAATCCTTAAACAAGAAGCTGAATTTTCTACCAAGAAGATGAATTATTTTGTCCCAGAACAGACGAATTTTCAACAAAATAGTTACATTTTTCAACCAAAGAGATCAATTTTGAAGTAAAATGTTAGATTGTCAAACAAAGAAGTAAATTTTTAACAAAGTAGTTCTACTTTGAACCTAGAAGTTTTTATTTTCAACAAAAAAGATAAATTAAATTATATTTTAAATTATTTAAAGTCATTTCAAGTTTTTAATTATTTTGAATCTTTACACAACTAATCAATATTTCTTCAACTTACCGATTTAAGTCTTTCTATTTCAAACAATTTAATTCTAAATTGTTTGCTTTTGAATATTTAATTTATTATTACTGATTTTGAATGAACAGTTAGATATTTCTAAATCTTAAGTAATTGTTCTTTTTCTTAATTGAAAAATTTCAAATTGAACGGCATAAAAATGAAATGTTTTACACTGAAACAATATTTGAAATTCAATAAAAGCCTTTAGGTATTAATATATTATTTTGAAGTTGTTTTAAAATTAAAAATAGTACACTTTCAAATTTGTTTAATTACTAAGGCTTTCCCATTGAAAGAGTTTAATTTTTAACGCTAAAATTTGGAAATTATTTAATTTTGAACTGATTCAGAATTGCCTTGTTAAATAAATTATCGTTCACTTTTGATTCCTTAAAATACAGTTCAGATTAAAAAATCATTTATTAATTTATAATCACAGTTCATGACCAACAGTAGAAATATTTGCTAATTTAAAAAGTACGAGTTTTAACTTGCTTCAATATATTTTACGTAGAGTATTTTCGGGCTAAAAAATTCCAAATGTACAAACAAATTTCCTTACTTTTATACGGGTTTCCCAGGTACAGAAAAAGTTTCGGACAGCTCAAAATTTTTCCATTTTTTTCAGGTAATTAGACACCGTGAGTTCGACTAAAAAGGAGTAATTATATTTATATATTCAGTTAGTAGTTGTATTTATTTCATGAATTCCGCGTGATAATAATTTCCTATAATTTTAATTGTAATTTGCTTTGCAAAGACCAGTCGTTCTATCACAAATAAGAAATTGATTTAAGAAAACAAAATAATTTTTTTATTTAATTAACTGCCAAGAAAGAAGTCATATATGCAAAATAATCATGAGAAATTCTAACTGGCTGTTATATGGTTAAACAATGTTCCTTACTTCTTGCAATGTGGTATTGGAAGCACAACAAAATCTAAGTCGTAAGGAAGTTTCATGCACTTCACTTGAATTTTAGACAATGGAATATCTTCTGCATTAGAAAGAGATTGATTGGACACCAAGGATATTCCTACGCGTCATGAATCGATGTTGAAAGATTTGCTGAAGAAAGATTGTGGATTTTTGAAATGTTGAACTTTAAACATTAGAACACCGTTTTTTAAAAATAAATATCGCGAACAGTAACAATACAACCGTCATCTATAAGGCAACTGTTGTTTGGTTCCTTCTCGGTTAGCATACAAATTTCAAACTCAACTTTTTCAATTGTAACACCGTCTCTACCTGCGTAAAAAATAGGGAAATCGTCAACTTTTCGCTGTTTCACCGGTAATTTATTCTGTTCGTCTGTTGGATTCACGGCCTGCTCTAATTTTCTTCCATAACATTTTATTGAATTCTTTATCTTTTGAATGTGGTTTTCAGATGGAACAAGAATTCGCATAGCAATAATAAGAGTGACAAAATGATTGTAAAGATCTGCTGGTAGAACATCATGTAAAACAAGTAGTCCGGTGTACACTAAAAATTCGCGAAATTCGGTTGCCTTCCAATCCCTAAAATCGCTTC
>CAKNWT010327604.1:272-11089 GCA_932066315.1 Andricus coriarius | reverse complement strand
AGTAGTTCAACTTTTAACCAAGTAGTTGAATGTTCAAAAAAAGATGAATCCTCAACAAAAATAGATTAATTTTCAATCAAACAGTGGCTTTTTTTAACCAATAGAAATTTAAGCTTCTACCAAGATAGATAAATTTTCATACAAAAAAGATTTGTTGTTCAAAAAAGTAAACAAAAGTCTGAAAATTGTTGAATTTTCAAGTCCAAAAAAGGAAATTATAGAAAGCGGTTTGAGTTTTTAACCAAATGGTTAAATTTTTCACCAAAATATTTGAATTTTCATCCCAAAAAATGATTTTTTACAAAATTAAATTTTTAGCTAAAAACGATGAATGCTCAGCCAAAAATATTATAATAAACTTTCAACGAAAAACAGCTGGAGTTCCTTATTGAGTTCTGCTAATTCAGTTAGCATTTAAGTGGAAAACAAGAAAAAAAATAAATGAAAGAGGAGAAAATGGAAAAGATTGTGAAGCCTGCGATAATTCGATAGGAATTTTGTTTATTTTTTAATATTTTCAAAATATTGGCTTGGGAAACTGGAAATTTTGCTTAGAAAATAAAGTTAATTTTCCTGTCAACATTAACATTGACATCATACTAGTATTAATAGATATCAATACATAATTAAATGTTTAAATTTAATACAATTTTGTAAATATTTAAAATTTTCCCGCCTTAATATATGAAACTTTGAAACGTATGGAAATTAAAAAATTTGTTTTAATCAAGTTTCATGAAACTTTAAAAGTAGTATCCAAATAAACTTGTATACCTTTGCATGGACCATGGATTCTGAATTATAAATCCTGGAATTAATATTTTACATAGCATTCATTTCTAGTTACCTTGTTGGTTTATGGCAAATGTGATTGGTCGAGAACCTAGATACGAACAATATTTGAAATATTAATTCAATGATATATTCAAATTTGAGCTCCGTGAAAAGGAACCCTCATTGTAAAAAGTAATTTTTCACAAATTAATAAATAAAATAAAGTTTCGTTCCATGCAATTGTTATCATTGCTTGGCCCTCGGCCAGCAGACATCTTGAATTTCTCCCACCCAGTCTGAATGACCTAATTGGCTGAGCAGTCGGTTCGAGAGGAAATGTCGCTTTCTCTCTGGACTAAAATGACTTGACCAATAGCGCTGCGTTTCGCAAAGCATGCGCAGTAGTTCCATTTTGGAAGCACTGTGGACGAATGTGCTAGTCTGGAAAATTGCCTTGTTCTTGCTTGTTCTTGATTGTCCCACTCCCAGAACATGGCTGCAACGCAAGCCTTATTCTGTGAAATGATGTGAAATTTCTGTGAAATCATTTCTGTGAAATGATGTGAAGCCAAGTGAAGTCGTGAAATGCTCTCGAAAAGTGTAAGTGCGAATCGCGGCGCGGACTCAGGTGAGCCCCAGGATGCCGCCAAGTCCGAGGGCCACGACGCCCCCGGCCCTGGCCATCCCTTCGCACCCAACCGCGATTACGAATATGCGACCAACAAGCCCAACGAGTTCCCCTCGAAACAACACGCCGACTACCCCGGCAAACCCGACTACGGCGGCAACAAACAGTTGCCCAACGAGGCCGAGCGAGGGGTTCATCATCAAAGCGAGATGGAAGAACACTACGTTTCCAAGATAGGAAACATAGGCGCCGGCCCCGGAGCCTTCCCGGGACAACCTAGGACAACTCTTCCCTTCCCAGGGCAAGCCACGGGCCCAACTCCTACGCTAAATCAGCTGCTCCAGGCCTCCAGTCCCATGCATCGGTTCTCCAATTATCCCGGAATTGGTCCCGAGTCCTACCAGCAGCCTTGGCCCATGCAGCGACCCCCAGTTGTTCCTCCTGTCTATCCACAACCTGGACAACGACCTCCACAAACGGTAATTTTTTCACTTCCCCCCTCACTAAATCACTCCAAATTTACCCAAACATCATTCGACACAAACTACCCATGATAAATCATGCAAATTTCATCGCAAAAAGATTATTACGGGATAAATATGAAAGGAAGTAAAAAACAATTGAAGGATTCTGGTGCAAATGACGCGTTTTCTTCCAAAAGACTGTAAATTTCCCATATTACTCGCTCTACGTTTCGAGTAGTATACAGTATACATATTCCCGTCTATCAAGTTTACATGGATTATCACTGATAGTTTTGTGTTCTTTGCTGTGTTTCACCCATTTATCAACGTAAACAATTAACAAAAACGGAATGTAATTTTCATCTTATTTCTTACAGTCTCGTTCTTTTTTTTAATTTTTCATGCCCTCCTGAATTCGGCCCTCTAGTTCTTACCAGTTCCGTCAATTTATTTTCAATTAGTGTTCGTTTATTTATTTATCAACAAATTACTTGTAAAATAGTATTTTACGTTTTAGAAATAACGGTAAATTATAAGTTATCCATTTTTTTTGTTCTACCTTATGGTTTTGAGCATTATTCTGTAAAAATGCGACTTGGAAACCACTTTTTACTCCAAATTTAATTTTCAATTGATTACAACTATCTGCTCTAAATTACAGTTTTTTTTAATTCTCCTTGACTTGTTCTAACCTATAATATTCTTACATTTTTTAGTCCCCGGGAATCCCGTCAGTTGGATATTATTTTCAATTGTTTTATTTTTACTGTCTATGCATTTTTTAATTGTGTTTCAAACCGTTACTTAAAAAATAGTTTTTTGTTTAAGTATAAAGGTAAATTAGACCTTTTTTGAAAGCTTATACACTTCGGTTTTAAGCACCGTTGAGTGAAAATGCAATGTGATTGAAAAATTTAGAGATAAAAGGAATTACTTCCTTTTTTTAAATTGGACCCAAATTTGTTTAGACGAAGAGAGAAAGCAGGATGTGTCAGTGAATTTCTGTTTTAATCGGGATTTCTAAAGTTCACTGGCGACTAACCTAAACAATCACTTTGAATGTATCTCATCACATGAAATTGCCGATTTTTTATTTAATTGCTGCGATTTCGACTTGAAATTGTACAATTTTAAGCACTTCGAATGTAAAATTGTTCACTTTTTGAAAATTAAGTAGGAATAATCCGATATCCGAGAACTTTTTGCAACTTGGGAAATGGCAGAGGATTTTTTGTTAGATTAGTGTACAACCTGTGATAGGATTTGTTTTTATTTACAGGGTGTCTACCCTTCCTGGAAAACCTGAAATTTTCCGGGAATTTTTTTAAAGTCAGATAATTTTTTCGAGAGCATGCCTAATTTTTTTCGGTTGTACTATAAAATTAAATAACAATGATCTTCATTTGTAAAAGTAGCCTTATATTACTGTGTTCGACTATTTTGTGAAAATTCGTTTTTTTTTGTTTGAAATTAATTTTTTTAACTGAAAATTTAACTATTCTATTTTTGGTTGAAAATTCGTTGTTTTTGGTAGAAAATTCATCTGTTTGTTTGAAAATTCAGCAGTTTGTTTGCATTTTTTCTTTCTCTTTACTGAAAAATCTTTCTTAGTTAACAATTAAATTTATGGTCGAATTCCATTGTTTTTGATCAAAAGTTGAATATTTTTTTGGTTTTAATATCAACTACTACATTTTTTGCTCCGAATTACTCTTTTTTGGAATACAAATTTAATTACTTGGTTGAAGGTTGTACTCTTCTGTTAAAAAATTAATTTTGTTGATTCATCTCTTGGGTTGAACATTAAATTTGTTTACCAAAAATTTAACTATTCAATTTTTGGTTGAAAAAGGATTTTATTTTTAAGTTGAAAATTTGTCTTCTTTTGGTACACATTAAGCTTCTTAGTTGAAAATTCATCACTTTGTTTGATAATGTAACTATTTTTTTGAAAACTAGTTTTTTTGTTGACATTTTTGTTAATGATAATGTAACTTTCAATTAAATATTCCATAATCTTAGTTGAAAATTCATCAGCTTGTTTGGAGACTAATTTTTTTTAATGAAAGTTTATTCAATTTTTGGTTGAAAAATTATCTTTTTTTGTTTGTTGAAAATTTGTCTTTTTGGTAGAAATTAATCGTTTTGGTTGAAAATTCAACTATTCTAGTTAGAGATTCATTATTTTAGTTGAAAATTGATCTGTTTTAGTTCAAAATTCATCTTTTTGGTTGATAATTCGTGTTTTTAGTTGAAAATTCAACTATTTCGTTAAAAAATCGTATTTTTTTGGTAGACAATAAATCTTCTTGTTGCAAAATTCATCTTTTTGGTTGAAAATTCAATTATTCTGTGGAAAATTCATCAGTTTGGTTGACAATTAATTTTTTAAACTGAAAGTATAACTATATAATTTTTTGCTCAACATTGATATTTTTTAGTTTGATATTAAACTATTTGGTTGACGATTTGTGTTTTTTAGTTGAAAATTCAACTATTACTTTGGAAATTCATATCTTTTGTTGAAAATTTGTCTTTTTGGTAGAACATTAATCTTATGGTTTGAAAATTCATCTTTTTGGTTGAAAATTCATTTTAGTTGAAAATTCAACTAATCCAGTTAAAGATTCATAATTTTAGTTGAAAATTCACCTCTGTTGTGTGAAATTAAACAATTTCAGTTGAAGATTCATCAGTTTGATTCAATTTTTTTTTACTGAAAATTTAACTTTTCCATTTTTGGTTGAAAGTGGATTTTTTTTAGTTCAAAGTTTCACTATTTGGTTGAAAACTGGTCTTTTTTAGTTGAAAAATCAGGTGTTTTTTAATTCGTCTTTTATGGTAGAAAATTAATCTTCTTGGTTGAAAATTCAAGTATCCCAGTTAAATATTTATCATTTTAGTTGAGAATTCGTATTTTTTGGTAAAATATTAATCTGTTTGGTTAAAAATTCATCTCTCTTATTAAAAATGCAATATTTTAAGTTAAAAAGTCAGAAATTTAAAGCTGTTTAAATTAAATTTGATATAGTACCCACATTAATTTCACCTAAATTTGTCTACATATACTTAAATAAATTATCAATTATGTTTTAAATAATTATTTATTTGTTTAGTTAGTCGATGGTGCTAATATATTTAAGAATATCTTGTAATAGAATTTGTCAAAGCTTTCTAAATTGAACATATTTATTGAATCCCTAGAAACTGAAAAAATACTTATAATAAGCTTGTGCAACTGTATATGTATTCGGAGTAGATTGTTTAAAAAAAATGCGAAATATTTGAATGGCTCCATACTATGAAAAATCATAACTGGGAAAAACTTGAGATGCCTGAAAAAAAACTTGGAATTGCCAGAATTTTTTTTCCAGGTTTTGAGTAGACACCCTGATTTAGTTCCTTACATATTATTAGTTGTTCTACTTTTACATGAAGTTAACTGAAATTTCCAAACGAATTTGAATTTTCATATATTACACTTATAAAAGCAAGAAAGTTATTAAGGTCATTTTCGAGATTTTCTATTTGGATTTACTCGAGTTGACAAAATCATAGTTTAAGGATTCGTGGTATGTTCTGATGCAGGGAAATCATGCAATTTACCGATTACTTTGAATAATGACACATACAGTTATTGTTTATAAAGGGCTGCGTTGCTAAAATGCTATATTAAAGCAAAACAAAAAATATTTTGTTAGTTCATTCAAAATTTAAAATATATTTTGTCTAAAATAATTTTTGTTGATCTATTACAAATTGAAAAAATGGAATTCTAAACTCAATATTTCTGAAAAAGTTGATTTTTATTAGAAAAGTCACGGTGGTACTATGCTGATCATTTAATTTTCATGCTAATTCATAACTAAATTTATCAAACAAATAGTTGCAATAGGAGCTGAAAGTAAATATGAGCAGGTATGCAAACATTTAAAGCGTGCCCCGCAACAGTGCACTATGCGCCACTTGCCAGAAGGATCATCTAATATGTGTATATAGGTAGAAAATAATCCTTATGGCAAATGGCGTTTAGTACACTGTTTTAGAGCACGCTCCATTTGTTGATTTTATAAAAATACTTAAAAACTAACTGCATAGAAAGAGGATCGATAACCAATGGCGGCACATAATACTATGTTGATAAATTAACTGGTTAATTAAACCATAGAGTTTCCATTTCAGAAAATAATGTACCTATTATATACATCCTTTCAGGTTTCACTATTCAAAAGACCCTTCTGCCTCCACCAGAAACAAAGGCAAAAAGATCAACCAACTCTTTTTTAAATTTATTTTACCATAATTTTTTCCATTAATTTTAGTAATAACGCCAAACTTAACTTAAAATTAACTTTAAATACTTATTTTATTACTTGTTTTATAAATTATTCTAAAATCAGAGTGAAATAAGTCACTATAGAATCAACAAATGAAAAACAGTTTCTAATCTCGCCGGAAGTCTTTTAAATCTTTAAAAATATTCGCGAATCTGGAAAGGATCCTTGAGAGATCTTATGAAATCCATCTGGTCACTGTAAACAAATCTGGAATCTTACATCGATAATTCCAATTTTTAAAGATTATGGTTTGCGGGATTTAAATGACTTCTCGATTGCGAGTGAAGGTATTCCTAACTGCAGATTCGTAATTTTATAAAATAACCTATAATTTATGTAATTTATTCACGATACAGATTACTCATGAAGATTTTCGGAGACATGTTATCCTTGTAGAAATAGCAGTATCTTTTTTTTTAAAGAAATCAAGACTTACATAACTATGTTTCTTAGGGTTCGCCTCGATTGCACCCCGGACCTGGAGGTCCAAGTTCTCCAACACCCATGCCATATCAACCATATACCCAGCGTTACTCTTCTCCAGCAAGACCTCACTCGCCCTATGGTCATCATCAGGTAACGGAAGACGAATATAATTTAAATTTCAAAGTGTTAGGATCTTTTTGAAGATAGGAACTAACCAATTTCATGTTTTGTAGATCAATTCCTATGCCACACAAGGTGGACACCCTTCAAGTATATATTCGGATCAACGAGGTTGGAATCAAGGTGGACCTCCAAATCCTCCTCCTCCACCGACAAATCAAACCAGCCCCTCTAGCCAGTCTCCACAACGTGCTCTTTCTCAATCTCCCGCACCACCTCCTTCTGCGTCGCCCCAACCACAGCCGACTGGCCAACCGCAGGTATGGCTTCATATTTAATTTTCAGATTTTAAGCAACTTTCTGTATTCACAGTCCGTCCCATTTTTTACATAGTCCCCTTTTTTCTCCTTAAATAGGGCTGCCACAGAGTCACTTAAGTTTGTAAGGTTTATAAACGAAAATGTCATTCTTTTTAAATTGCATTAATTTGTTGGTATTCCATTATCGGGTTCATACTTTAGTACATGACTTTAGATGATATTAACTCTTTATTACGTCATTTTCATTATTTTAATGAAATAAGCTGTATTTGATATTCGAAAAAATTCGAAATTTCCACTAAAATTGCTGTTCTCGGATTTTCTTTAATTACTTTTATTTGATGTCAAGCAAGAGCAAGAAAAGATAGATCCTAATATCATTATCGGAAGACTGTTTTTTATTCACCCACGCACTTTGAAGTGTACCGGAAAATTCGGAGAAAATTATAACTTTCCTTTAAACGTTCGGTTCTCGAATTTGATTTTGCTAATTACTTGTACTCGATGCCAGTCAATAGTAGAAAAAGGTTCATCCCAATATCCTTGTCGGAAGACTGCGCTTTTTCCGTCCATGCATCCTAAAATGTATACACAAAAAATCGGGAAAATTCTAACTTTACTCTAAAAGTTCGGTTCACAAATTTTCTTTGACTAATTACTTATATTTGATGTCCAACAACACAAAAAAAAGTTTCTTCCTAATATCCTGATTGGAAGACTGCGTTTTATCCACCCATGCACTCTGGAATCTTTTTCTGCTATTGCAGGACATCCAATAGAAGTAATTAGTGAAAGAAAATTTGTGATCCGGTCGTTCAGAAGAATGTTAAAATTTTCTCATATACATTCCAGAGTGCATGGGTGGATAAAACACAGTCTTCCGATAAGGAAATTAAGATTAAACTTTTTTTTTGTGTTGTTGGACATCGATTACGAGTAATTAATCAAAGAAATTTCTAGAACCGGACGTTTAGAGGACAGTTATAATTTTTTCCGAATTTTTCAGTGTACATTTCAGAGGGCGTGGGTGGATAAAACACAGTCCTGCGTTAAGGATATTGGGAAGAATCTTTTCCTTGTGTTGTACGACATTGAAGACAAGTAATTAATAAAAGAAAATTTGAAAATCGGACGTTAAAAGGAAAGTTAGCATTTTTTTCCCACTTTTTCCGTATAGATTTTAGGGTGCGTGGGTGGACAAATGGCAGTCTTCCGATAAGGATATTAGAATTATACTTTTTTTGACATTAAACGACATCCAGTAAAAGTAATTAGCAAAATAAAATTCGAGAATTAAACGTTTAGAGGAAAGTTAGAATTTTTTTCGAATTTTCGTGTACGTTTTACAGTGCGTGGGTGGATAAAATGCAGTCTTCCGATGATTATATTAGGACGAATCTTTTTCTTGGTGTTGGCTGAGATAAATTAAAAATACTTAAAGAAATAAAATAATAAATATGACGTTATAATGAGTTATTACCATGTAAAATCATATATTACATTATTTTTATGTGAAATGAACAAGAAAAAATTTATCTGAGTAATTTAAAAAAAAGAGTCACTGTTTTGAAAGGAAAAGATCACTTTGGTGACATTTTTCTCCGTATCATTTTAGATTTTAATTTAATAAAAGTCTAAGTAATTAATTTATGAATTTTATATATAGTAATTTATAGTATGAAAATGATATTCAATATTGAAATTTAAATTATTCAAATTTAAGATTTTCTCATTTTCTAGTTCCTATTTATTTTTATCACACTAAATCTGAAAGTATAAGTTTTATCTGCAACAAAATGATCCAAGAATATAACAGTCTTTTGTTTCTTTATATTGATACAATTTCAGCAAAAAAATACCTTCAGATTTAGTGCGCTTGCAGCCTAATTAGTAATTTAAAAAAATTGGTACTTAACTATAATAATACTCATTGTTATTTCAACTTATTTACAGTACAGAATAATGTCACTTTAATTATATGCATCATAGAGAAAAATTTGAATTCTACCATGTAAAATTGAATTGAGTCAAATCAGACTTATTCAACAGTCTTTAAACTTTTATTTAACTTTCGCAAAAGTAATTTTATTGTGATGTAACGAACGAAAATTGGATTTCAACAAAAACTAAAACAACCATTTTTCAGAATTTTCATAGCCGTGTTAAAATCGTGTCTTTTAGGGTTTTAAATTAATACTTACCTCGTAAGGTTCATTTCAGGTCAGACTTTTCATAGTTATAACCCTTTTAACAACTTTTGATGCTGAAATCTGAAAATATTCCCTTCGAAATTTGACACTTTGGAGGTTTTATAATTTTTGTGTGGTTAATTCGTGGGGAGAAAAATTAAAAAATGCATAATTTACAATGACAAAATAACTATATGTTAATCGGGTCTTTATTTAACCCCCCTAACAGATTTGCGTTGTTTCCGAGCCTCTTTCTATTGAAATATCAATTTTCGAAAGAGCCCAAAAGATTGTTACTTTGGGGTTTGGGTAAACAAGAGAGTTTGCTGAATATTAAAAAATGCAATTTTCAGGAAGATAAAATGAGGATTTAATTTACATACACTGTGTAAATACTGAATTTTTCATTTTTCTCTCTACGAGTTATTCAGAAGTATATTTTAGCATAAAAAGTTGAAAAAGGGCTGCAGTTTTGAAAAATCTGACTTGTTAAAACACAATTTTCGGTCATTACTTCCCAATAATAAATGAGAATAAAGTAATTTATTAAATTTATTTGTTGAAATTGAAAAGAAGTTTTTGTATTATGATAGTTTTATATAAAAAAGGTAAATGAGGCCACAACCGATTTCGGCTAAATAAAAAGGAATGCCTCTTATTTAGCTTATAATAAAATTAATTATACAATTTGTCTGAACGTTACTTATACAATTTATTCGAGTAATAAAATTCAGCACTGCCTGGAGTTTAAAAATCTCCTAAAAATAAACAGAAATTCAGACATTCAAATAAAAAATGCTTTCAAAAAGATTCTTTTTGATGGATAATCTAAATCCGACAAATAAATTAATCCTAGAATTAAAAAATCAAAAACATATTATTCTCAAAAGTAGACTTCATGTCGTTGGAATATATTACAAATGCCTTTCTCCTGAAAACGTCAAGAAAGTCTTGGTAAACATTAGATATTAGGGGGTCAAAGAAACGAAATTTTGGAAAATGAAAATAATACTATGATTAAAAGTATTGCGTGTAATAATTATCTCATTTTTAAACACCTTTTAATTTGTATACTTTTAAAGATATTGTTTATATTGAACACTGGAATTTACATCCCCTTTCGATAGACTGTTATAAAACTTTCGATATCGTTTAACTTTGTTTCGGCATCAGAAACTGAACGAAGTTCCCTCAACATTTACTTTCGGTATCAAAGAACAAGGCTGAAAAATAGTATAAAAAAATAGTTTTGTTCTCCAATCGTGATTAATTTAAATCTAACAAAGCTTCTTATAGAACAAGCTACTGATATATAAAGGTTTCATGAACTCACAATGTTAGAATTGTGTCAAAATTGAGTTTCTTTTTGAAAAACAAACTTACGAAATTTATTTTGAATTGACTATTCTCAAAACAAAATTTTCAGAACAAAATGGGAAAGATATGACAGAGAAACTGTCCATTTCTGTAGAGCAGCAATTCGATCATTTATGCTGATTTAAAGCAATTAATTGTATTTGGATAATGTTAATCCTTTGGAATTTCTTTAAAAGCGAATT
>CAKNWT010327596.1:14091-26761 GCA_932066315.1 Andricus coriarius | reverse complement strand
TTGAATTTTATACAAAAAAATATTTTATTTGACTTTTCAAAAGCAAATTATGAATTTTAAATAAAAATAAAATTTTCTGCGAAGTAGTTGAGTTTTCAACATAACAGTTAAATTTTCAAACAAAAAGGATGATTTTTCAATAAAATTGTTTAATTTTTAATTAAAAGAGACAAATTTTCCAAAAAATAGTTGAATTTTCTTTTTAAAAAATTTCAGTTGAATTTCCAATACCAAAATATGAATTCTGAGCAGAAAGTAAGTTTTCTAAGAGACAGTAGAATTTAAAAAAAAAACAGTTGAATTTTCTACCAAAAAGTATAACTTCTTAACAGAGCTGTTTAATTTTCAACAACACTATTGCATTTTTATCCAAGAAAGATGCAATTTCTATTAAAGTATATAAATTTAAAAATGAAAAAGTCAAATTTTCTGCGAACTACTTGAATTTTCAACTAGACAGTTAAATTTTCAACCAAAAAGGACGAATTTTCAACAAAATAGTTGAATTTTTATTAATTTCACGAGACAAATTGTTCAAAAAATAGTTGAATTTTCATCCAAAAAAATTTCAATTGAATTTGCAACACCAAAATATGAATTTTAAATAAAAAGTGAATTTTCCGCGAAGTAGTTGAATTTTCATCTAAACAGTTACATTTTCAAACAAAAAGGATGACTTTTCAACAAAATTGTTGAACTTTTAATTCAACCCGATAAATTTTCTAAAAAAATAGTTGAATTTTTATCTAAAAAAATTTCAGTTGAATTTACAAGCCCAAAATATGAATTTTAAGCAAAAAGTAAGTTATCTGGGGAACAGTTGAATTAAAAAGAAAACAGTTGAATTTTCTACCAAAAAGAATGACTTTTTAACAAAGTTGTTTAATTTTCAACAACAATGTTGCATTTTTATCCAAGGAAGATGCAATTTCTGTTAAAATATATAAATTTTAAAATTGAAAAGTCCAATTTTCAACAAAAAAAATTTGAATTTTCATACAAAAAAGATTTAATTTGACTTTTCAACACCAAATTATGAATTTTAAATAAAAAGTAAATTTTCTGCGAACTATTTGAATTTTAAATCAAACAGTTAAATTTTCAACCAAAAAGGATGACTTTTCACAAAAAATAGTTGAATTTTCATCCAAAAAAATTTCTGTTGACTTTTCAACATAAAAATATGAATTTCAAGCAAAAAGTAAGTTTTCTAAGAAACAGTTGAACTAAAGAAAACCCAGTTGAATTTTCAACCAAAAAGAAGGACTTTTCAACGAAATTGTTGAATTTTTAACAAAATTGTTAAATTTTAATCGAAGAAAGATGCCATTTTTACTAAAATAGATTAATTTAGATATTAAAAAACAAATTTTCAAAACAAAAGTTGAATTTGCATACAAAGAAGATTTCGGTTGACCTTTCAACACCAAAATATGAATTTTATTCAAATAATAAATTTTCTACAGAAATAGTTAAATTTTCAATCAAAAAGGATGACTTTATAAAAAAATGGTTGAATTTTTAAACAAATAATAAAGTTCATAACTTAAAATATAATCTTCCATTTTCCCTGGCCATTAATATTGAAATACCAGAATATTAAAATTGTAACATTTTTAACACGTAATCTTTTACGAATGGAATAAAAAAAGTGGAAATTAAAATTAAAAATTTTCAAATTTATTATTCTTGACATTTATTTAAAGTGATCGAAATTTGTTGACTTTTATAAGATTTTTTGTTTTTGAGGCCCTGAATTTTCACTAGCCAATGAAATTCTCTGACTTTTTTCAAGTTTGAATGAATAAACTTCACACAGCAAGAACTTGTGAATTGCCTCAATATCTTTGAAATCTCTTGAACTTTAATTTTAATCCATCTTAAAAGCTTTTGGAATATATCTTGAAATCTCTTGATATTTTTGGAAATATTTTTAAATCCATTAAAATCTTGAAATCTGTTAAAATCTGTTAAAATTAACTAAAATTTGTGGAATCTCCTAAAATTCTTAAAATAATTGGAGGTCCTATAATTCTTAATCTTCTCTGCTTGAATTTTTGAAATCTATAGAAATCCCTTTAAATTTTTTATATATTTTTTTAAATCTATTATAATCCCCTAAAATCCCTTGAAATCTTTGGAGAACGTGGAAAAAAAATTTTAGTATAAATTTTTTTAATCCCTATAAATGTTTGAAATCCCTTGAAATCCTTGGATATTTAGTAAAGTCCCTGAATTTTGTGAAATTCCTTTAAATACCTTAAAATCCCTTAAAATATTTAAAATGTCGAGGAATCCCTTAAACTTTCCTTTTGTCTCATTTTGTTCCCAAAGTTCAATATAAATCTTTTGAAATATTTAGAAATCGTACCAAATAACTGAAATCCCTAGAAATTTTGTATTTTTATAAAATCCCATAGAATCTCTTAAAATTCCTTGAAATCTTTGGAAAACGTAAAAACCGAGTCAAAAAAGTATAAATCATTCGAAAGCCCTTGAATATAATTTAAATTAAAGTTATTCTTTAAAATTATCTAAAAAAGTGTCTAAATCGCTAGAAGTCTTCCAAATCCCTTGAAATCCTTTTAAATTAAAAAAATCCTTAAATCTTATAGATTCCTTGAAATACCTTCAAATCTCTTAAAATATTGGAAATCGCTGTGAATTCTTTTAAACGCCTTTAAATCCCTTGAAATCTTTGAAAAACGTGTAAAAAATTTTAATTATACATTTTTTAAATCCCTGTAAATTTTTAAAATCCCTTCAAATCTTCGGATATTTAATAAAATACCTGAATCTTGTAAATTCCTTTAAATACCTTAAAATCCCTAAAAAATTTTTAATCGCGAGGAATCCCTTAAAATTTCCCTTTATCTAATTTAGTTTCCGAAGTTCACTGAACATATTATGTAATATTTGGAAATCATACCAAATTAATGGAAATCCCTCGAAATTTTGTATTTTCATGAAATCCCTTTAAATCCCTCAAAAGCCCTCGAATATGATTTAAATTAAGCATATTTATTAAAATTATCTAGAGAAATTTATAAATTCCTAGAAATCTTTAAAATATCTTGAAATCTTTTCAAATTAAAACAAAGCCTTCTATCTTGTGAAATTCCGTGAAATACCAAATCCCTTAAAATCTTTGGAATCGCTGAGAATTCCTTGAAATTTAATTTTGTTTAATTTATTTTCCAAAATTCACTAGAAATCCTTGGAAATCTTTTGAAATGCTGCAAAATTAATTCAAATCCCTTGACATTTTTTTTCATGCAATATATTTTTCCAAGTTCACTAGAAATCCTTTGGAATATTTGCAAATCCAAATTTTCATTGAACTCTCTCAAAAAATTTTATATCTTTCGAAATCTCATAGAATCCTTTAAAATCCCTTGAAATCTTTAGAAAACGTGAAAACCGATTCAAAAAAGTAAAAATCATTTGAGAGCCCTTGAATATAATTTAAATTAAACTTATTTATTAAAATTATCTAAAGAAATTTATAAGTTTCTAGAAATCTTTAAAATCCCTTGAAATCTTTTCAAATTAAAAAAAAAATCCTCCAATCTTGCGAAATTTCGTGAAATACCAAATCCCTAAAAATCTTCGGAATCGCTGAGAAGTCCTCGAAATTTAATTTCGTTTAGTTTATATTCCAAAGTTGACTAGAAATCCTTTGAAATTTTTGGAAATCCGAAAAAATTCATTGAAATCTCTTCAAATTTTGTGTATTTTTTGAGATCCCATAAAATCCCTTGAAATCTTTGGTAAACGTAAAAAAAAATTTTTATTCTAAATTTTTTAAATTATTATAAATTTTAAAAATTGCTTGAAATCCTTGGATATTAAATAAAATCCCGGAATCTTGTGAAATTCCTTTAAATACTTTCAAATCCCTCAAAATCTGTAAAATCGCGAGGAATCACTTGAAATTCCAGTTCGTTTAATTTATTTTCCAAAGTTCATTAAAAATCCCTTGGAATTTTTTGAAATCCTACAAAAGTGATTGAAATCCCTTCAAATTTTGTATATTTTTTATATGCGTAAGAATCCCATAAAATCCATTGAAATCTTTGAAAAACGTTAAAACCGATTCAAAAAACTAAACATCATTCAAAAGCCCTTGAATATAATTTAAATTAAACTTATTTATTAAAATCATCTAAAGAAATTGATAAGTTCCTAGAAATATTTAAAATCCCTTGAAATCTTTTCAAATTAAAAAAAAAATCCTCCAATCTTGCGAAATTTCGTGAAATACCAAATCCCTAAAAATCTTCGGAATCGCTGAGAAGTCCTCGAAATTTAATTTCGTTTAGTTTATATTCCAAAGTTCACTAGAAATCCTTTGAAATTTTTGGAAATCCGACAAAATTCATTGAAATCTCTTCAAATTTTGTGTATTTTTTGAGATCCCATAAAATCCCTTGAAATCTTTGGTAAACGTAAAAAAAATTTTTATTCTAAATTTTTTAAATCACTATAAATTTTGGAAATCCCTTGAAATCCTTGGATATTTAATAAATCCCTCAAAAAAGTATAAATCACTTGAAAGCCCTTGAATCTGAAATCCTTGGAGAGTTAATACAATTCTTGAATCTTGTCAAATTCCTCAAAATAAACGTAAAGTTCTTTAAAATATTTGGAATCGCGACAAATTCCTTGAAATGCTATTAAATTTAATTTATTTTAGAAAGTCTTCTGGAAATCCTTTGAAAACTTTGGAAATCCTTTGAAAACTTTGGAAATCCTATCAAATTCATTGTAATTGCTTAAAATTTTTTATATTTCTTCAAATCCGTTAGAATCCCTTAAAATCTTTGGAAAAAGAAAATTCATTATAGTTTTTTTAAAATATCGCTTAAATCCATAGAAATCTTTAAAATCCCTTGAAATTCTTGGTTATTTAGTAAAATCCTGGAATATTGTGAAATTCCTTGAAATACCTTAAAATAATAAATCAAATAAATTACCCTTAAATACCTTAATCCCTTAAAATCTTTGAAATCCTAGGAGTCCCTCGAAATTTCCTTTAATTTAATTAATTTTTTTAAAGTCACTAGAAATCCCTTGAAATCTTTCGAAACTTAAAAAGCCTGCAAAATCGCTTGAAATGCTTAGGCTTTTTTGAAACTCCTGGAAATATGTTTAATTTCTGGTAAATCGATAAAATCTTTAAAAATCAGATTAAATATTTAGAAATCCCATAAAATCCTTTTAAACGCTTGCAACTCGGGTAAGCTCCTCAAAATTGATTTAAATATTTTATAATCCCTTAAAACGATCTGATATGTTTGAAAATCTTTAAAATTCCGTGCAATTTTTGAAATATTTTGAAATTCTGTGGAATTTTTTCCATTTCCAGAAATGTTTGAAAATCTTGAAAATTCTCCAAACTCTCTCGAAATTTTTCAAAATTTCTTGAAGTCCATGGAAATATTTTTAAATCTCTTGAAAACTGCTGAAATCTTTTAAAATTAGTTGAAATATTTGGAAAACTTTAAAATCCTTTCAAAAGTCTTGGGATTCTCTGAATCAAAATTTGTAAAATATAAATAATTGCTAATGAAATTTTATAGATTTAACTAGCCAAAAGTAAGCAGCCAAAGATTATTAGAAAACTAATAATTCGATTAGGATAAACCTCCTACAGTGGATATTGCAACCTGCAGTGGATAATCATCAATTAAAAATATTAATTTATGTGAAATAATTAATTTAATTATTAGTTAAGGCACTATACGTTTTCATCAAATAAAAATAAACTTGAAATTAATTTTTTGTTTGTTTGTTATTAATTAATGATTATCCACCGTAGGTTGCATTATCCACTATAGGGAGAGTTCCCCTAGTTGAGATATTTCCCAATTCAGCAGTCGAAAGAAACTAATTTCTTGATGTAAATAAATAAATTTATTCAGGACTGTATATCATAATAAAAAAAAGTGATAAAATTAAAAAATGTGAAAAGTAGAAAAGTTTAATAAAATAAAGCGATGGTGTAATATTTTTAACTCTGTTGAAATAATGAGGTCACACTCTGAAATTATAAGCGACATGTAGCCTCTCATTTTAAAAACATCGTCTTCTAATCGTTTCAGCAATCTTAAGAAAGATAAGAATTTTTTACAATCTTCGAATTACAAAGGATGAATCACCTAGAAATTAACTACATATACTTTTACTAATACTTTTACATAAAGTTCTGCTTTCGATTTTCAAAATTTGTATTGCTTCTACATTTTTCTAATTTTTCATAAAAAATTGCAATTATTTAGAAAATTTTGCAAAAATTATTTGCCTTGCATGAGGATGAACTTGAGTAGCTAAAGAAATTTATTTCTCTTTTATAGCCTCTTTTCTACGCAAGATAAAGTATGACCTCTCTGAAACAAAATTTATAAAAATTAACAAATAATAATTCAAAAAATAAGCGGCCTATCAAAAAAGGTCTAAAGAAAATTTGTATATCAAATTTATGCGAACAATGTTTTTATTACAAATGTTCTTCTACCCAGTGTCGTTTTTCCATAAATTTAAATTGTTTAATGATATTTACGACTAAAACATGAAATTTGTTCATCTTTTATGGGTGAACAATTTTTTTTATTCATATTTTTCGTATATTGCATAGTTTATCCGCAAAATTGAAACTTTTATTCATGATAAAATTTTTCACGAATAAAACGAAAAATATGGGTCTCATCAAAAAAATTATCTCAGAAAATTTGTTCGTCTTTAATAGATGAAGAATTGTTCTCAAATTTACAACAAAGTAATAAAATCTTCTACCAAAAAAAAAAAAAAACGAATTTTTAACAAAATACATGACATTTCTACCGAATAGTTCAATTTTCAACTTATAAAGGATACATTTTCAGGAAAAAATGGAATAGTTAAATTTTTGGATCAGAAAATTAATTAAAAAAAAAAACTAATTTTCAACCAAATAGTCCAATTCTCAACCGAAGAGGTGAATTTTACAAACAAAATGAATTTTTAACAAAGTAGTTTAATTTTTAAGCAAGTAGTTTGATTTTCTTAAAAAAAAAAAAACATTTTTAATAAGTGGTTAATTTTTCAAGTAAAAATATGAATTTTCCACCAAATAGAGTAATTTCCTACAGAAAAGGTCGGATTTTCAACAAAATACATGAATTTTCAACCAAACTGTTGAATTTTGTAGCAAAAAAAAAGCAATTATCTACAAAAAAAGTTGAATTTGAAACCCGAAAATTGTACCTTTTAACAAAAATTATAATTTTCTACCGAATAGTTACATTTCTCAACTAAAATTATGAATCTTCAACAAGAACAAAAATGAAAAAAAAAATTTATTCTAAACCAAAAATGTAATAGTTGATATTTCAACCAAGAATAATTTTAACTTAAATAGAATTTAAATAATTAAAATAAACCTTAAAGAAGAAAAAAACGCTTTCTTAAGAAAATAATTAACGTTTCAAACAAAGGGATGAATTTTTAATTAAAATGATGAATCTGAAAAAAAGAGTTTTTAACAAAATAGTTGAATTTTCAAAAAAAAATAGATGAATTTTCAACTAAAATGATGAATCTTCCAGAAAAATTAAATACATTTTTAAGAGTTTTTTGGATTAAAATCCAAGTTTTTTTTAATCAGCTTTTTGATTTAAAAATTCATCTGTTTTAGTAGAAATCACATCTTTCTTGGATAAAAAAGCTAAAGTTCGGTTGAAAGTTAAACAATTATGTAAAAAAGTCATCCTTTTGGGTTGAAAATTCAACTACTTCGTAGAAAATTTACTTTTTATTTAAAATTCATAATTTGGTGTTGAAAGTCAATTGAATTTTTTTTATATGAAAATTCAACTATTTTTTTGGAAATTTGTGTCTGAATTAAAAATTCAACAATTTTGTTACAAAGTCATGCTTTTTGGTTAAAAATTTACCTTTATGGTTGAAAATTAAACTAATTTATAGAACATTTAATTTTTATCTGAAATTCATAATTTGGTGTTAAAAAGTCAACTGAAATTTGTTTAGATAATAATATAACTATTTTGTGGAAAGTTTGTCTCGTTGAATTAAAAATTCAACAAAGTTGTTAAAAAGTCATCCTTTTTGGTTACAAGTTAAATTTTTTGGTTAAAAATTCAACTGCTGTGTAGAAAATATACTTTTTATTTAAAATTAATAATTTGGTGTTTAAAAGTCAACTGAATTTTTTTCAGATGAAAATTCAACATTTTTTTTGAAAATTTGTCTCTTTGAATAAAAATTTGAACAATTTCGTTGGAAATTCACATTCTTTTTGGTTGAAAATTTAACTGTTCGATGGAAACTTTAACTGCTTCGTAGGAAATTTACTTTTTATTTAAAATTCATATTTAGGTGTTGAAAAGTCGACTGCAATTTTTTCGCACTAAAAATTACCAATTTGTTTATAATTTGTCTTTATAATTATAAAATGTATCCCTTTTCGCAGAATTTGCACCTTTCTTGGATAAAAATGGCACTTTCTGGTTGGAAATTAAACAGTTTTATTAAAAAGTCATTATCTTTTGTTGAAAATTGAACTGTTTTGTCAAAATTTTGTCTTTTTGTGTTAAAATTTCAAGTATCTTCGTCGAAAATTTACTTTTTTAATTAAAACTCATATTTTTATTTTTAATAATCAAACTGAAATCATTTTTGGATAAATGTTAACTATTTTTGTTGTTGCAAGTTTAAATTCCTCTTCTTTGCTTGAGGATTGTTGAAAATTGATCTTTCTTGATTGAAAATTCAATTGTGAGGGTAAAAATTGAACTAGTTTTTTGACAACTTATTTTTTGTGTGAAGGTTCTCTTTGGTTAAATATTTAACTATTTTGTTGAAAATTAAGTTTTGGCTGAAAATTCATGTTTTCTGGTTGAAAATTCAATTTTGGTGCAAGAAATTTATCTTTTGGCTAGAAGGTTCAACAACTTAGATGAACTTTTTTATTCTTTTACGACTAATAAGTCTTCATTTGTTGAAAATTCATCTTTTTGGGTTTAATATTCACTTTTTTTTAGAATTGATATTTTCAGCTTGAATATTATTCATGAGACCGTAAAATTATTTTTGATAATTATTTTGTGAAAGATAGAGATTGCATCATCAATTTTAAACGCAAAGGAAATTCGTAAATTTTCATTGAACTTGTTTTCTCGGCTGGGTGTTATTTGTTTAAAAATGAGTCTGACATTCATTCCTTTTGTTTGCTTTATTATTAGGCATGACACTATATGTTATGTCGCAACTCTTATAAAGTAAGGCCAAATTCTTACAATTCATATCCATACTATAATATAGAAGAAAATTGTTATAAAAAATGTATTCGTTTAAACAATTATATTGGCTAAATTGCATTAATTATTACATCACTCTTAGTAAAAAACTGGGCGAAAAGTTGAAAATTTCAGAAAAAACTGCAACTTTCTCACATTACCCAAAGAGAATATTAGTTAAAAAAATAATAAATTGTTTAAACGATTATGTTTGTTAACTGAAATGAATTATTATCTCACTCTAATTGAAAAGTGGACAAACATTCGGAAGTTTTAGAAAAAACTGCAACTTTCTAGTATAATTCTAATAGAATATTGTTATAAATAATAGTTAATAGTTTAAACAAATGTTTCTGGCTAATTTAATAGATCAATGCCTCAATCTAAATAAAAAGTTGAAAATAAGTTGAAAAATTAGGAAAAACCCGTGACTTTCTAATTCTATTCTAAAAGAAAATTTCTGAAAGCGATAATAAATTGTTTAAATAATTTATGTGAGCAACCTAATTTTCAGTATAAAGTAGTATTTTATGTATTTGAAACAATTTGTTATTAAAACACCGCCAAAAAATTATGAATAGCGCCAAAATCTCGCAAAACCCATTTTTTCACTTATAGCGTTTTTTTGGGACCCTGTAAAACAGACTTATGGGGGTGATATTTAAAATGTAATTATTCATTCGTATTTTATAGCTAGTTTTGAAGAAAAATGTTAAGTTTTAACTCTATTTACCTAATATTGACGATTCCGAATAAAATGCACAAAAACGTATTTTTTTCTTATGGGAATTTCTTTATTTATAAATTTATTAAATTTATTGTTTTGTAAATTAGAACAAATTTGGGGGGTCTAAACACTTTTAAACAATAATTTAAAATTAATTTTTTTATTTAAAATGTTTCATGTTAGTTGAAACTTCATCTTCTTTTAATACATAAAAATGTAACTAGTTGGTTGAAATTTTGTCTTTTTTAGTTGAAAATTTAACTACTTGGTAGAAAATTGATCTTCGCAGTTTAAAATTAATGTTTTTAGTAAGAACATTCAACTATTTGGTTACAAATTCCAAAATTTTGTGAAATTTTTTTGTTCTTAATTGAAAATTTCACTATTTAGCTGATATTTAACTTTTGTTTAAAATTAATTTTTTTATTGAAAATGAACTGTTTTTTGTTGAAAATTCATTTTCTTTTATTGAAAATTCAACTACTTGACAGATAATTAAATTTGTGTTGTTAGAAATTTATGTATTTGGTTGAAAATTCTTTTTTTGGTAAAAGATTAATCTTCTTTGTTGAAAATTTGTTTTCATCGATTAAAAATTAATCTTTTTGGTTAAAAAATTATGTTTTTGGTTTCAAATTGATTAATTTAGTTGTAAATTGATCTGCCTTGTAAAAAATTCAAATTACAAAAAAAAAATCTTTTTCATTCAAACATTTCTTTATTTTCTTGAAAATTAATTTTTTTTTCGAAATAAAAATAATCTTCTGTGCTGAAAGTTGATATTTTTGATTGAAAATTCAATAATTTTGTGAAGAATTCAACAACTTTGTTAAAGAATGGGAGGTAAGAGGTGAGCAGTACCTTGAAAATAATTTATCTCAAATTCATGGAATTTCAAAATATTTCAAGGAGCTCGCAAATTTGTAGAGTTTTCAAGGACTTTAAGGATTTACAAAATTCCAATAGATTTCCAGGGAAAAACTATTTCTTTCAAAATTCAGGTTTTTCTTTGGTTGAAATTTTTTTTACCTGCAAATATCAACTATTTTGTCAAAGTTTAATTTTTTGAAATGAAATTAAAATGATTCCATTTTAAGTTGAAAATTTATCCTTTTCAATTGAAAAGTTTAACAATTTATTTGATGTATTTTTCGGTGTAAAATTAACTTTCTTGCTTAAAAATTCAAGTTGTTGGTTGAAAATTCTAATACTTGATTGCTATTTGAGCTATTCATCTCTGCAGATGAAAATTTAATTATTTAATTGAAAAATTCTGTTTTCTGGTTAAAAAATTATTTTTGAACTGAAAATGTAACTATTCCAGTTGCAGATTCTTCCTGTTGGTTAAAGATTCATCATTTTAGTTAGCAAATTTAAATATTTTGTAGAAACATTTTTTTTGATGAAAATTACTTTTTTAACTGAAAATTTAGCTATTTAATTTTTGGTATAGTCTTATTTACTTGAAAATTCAAATGTTTGGCTGCAATTTTTTTTAGTTGAACATTCAACTACTTGTTTGAAAATTTGTGTGTCTTGTTGAAAATTCATTTTTTTCTACAGAAAGTTAATGTCCTCGATTGGGAATAAATTTGAGGGAATAAATGAAATTGCAAAGGACTACTCCGGATTACCGAGCTTTCAAGGGATCTATCAAGGTTTAAGGGATTCAAGTGGGAGAAAAATGATAAGATGTTAAGGGATTCCAACGAATTGCTACAGAACCTTATGGAATAAATGAAATGAAATGTGAAGGGACTTCTTAGGATTTCTGAGATTTTAAGGGATCTAACCAAATTTAAGAAATTCCAGCGGATTTAAAACGAAATGATGAGATTTTAAGGAATTCCAAGTGAATTTCTGGAGATCTTTAGGGAATGAATAAAATTTCAAGGAACTTCTTCAGACTTAAAAGATTTCAAGGGATCTAAACAGAGTTAAGGGGTTCCAGCAGATTTTAAAAGAGATTATACAATTTTAGGGGTTTCCAACTAATTTACAGTGATCTTTAGAGAATAAATGAAATTTCGACGGACTTCTAGGGACTTAAGAGATTTCAAAGGGATCTAACAGGATTTAAGTAACTCCAGCGGATTTAAAACGAAATGATGAGATTTTAAGGGATTCCAGCGAATTTCTAGAGAACCTTAGGGAATAATTTTGATGAAGTGAAATTCCAAGGGATTGAACCAGATTAAGGGATTCCAACAGACCTCTAGTGAAAATTGCGGAAGAAAGAAAATAAAATATAAAGAAATAACGGGAATGAAATAAAATTTCAAGGAACTTCTTAAGATTCCGGAGATTACAAGGGATCTAACCAGATTTAAGGAATTCCAGCGGATTTAACACGAAATGATGAGATTTTAAGGGATTCCAACGAATTTCTAGAGAACCTGAGGGAATAATTTTGATGAAGTGAAATTCCAAGGGATTGCACCAGATTAAGGGATTCCAACAGACCTCTAATGAAAATTGCGGAAGAAAGAAAATAAAATATAAAGAAATAACTAGAATGAAATAAAATTTCAAGGAACTTCTTAAGATTCCAGAGATTACAAGGGATCTAATCAGATTTAAGGAATTCCAGCGGATTTAAAACGAAATGATGAGATTTTAAGGGATTCCAACGAATTTCTAGAGAACC
>CAKNWT010327593.1:0-27124 GCA_932066315.1 Andricus coriarius | reverse complement strand
TGAATTCCTTGAATTCTGTGAATTCCATTAATTCCGCGAATTCCATGAATACGCGCGCTATATACTTTTTATTAGCAAAAGTTTTGACTGCAAATATGATGCACAAGTGTTACTGGCTACTGGAATTGTATTGTAAAATTCCAATACATGTGAGGAACTATACCAATACCAGAATTAGGAAAGTACAACATTATGTATTGTAGCGTTATCTTACGTTTCGGAAATAAACTTCCAAGACATTTATTGGAAGTTTCCAACATACACTTTTAACAGTGTATTTTTTAATATAGTCTATATCTGGATGTAAGATAGTTTAATGTATGACTGATGTATTGTTATATTATATTCAACTTACGAACAGCATTGCGGAAAAATATTAGCGTGTATAAGAACAGGACAAAAGAAACAGATCTCATCTTTCTAGAAGCGGGAACTTATTTCTGGAAACTTTCTTGAACTTGAACTGCAAAGCTTTTTAAATGATTGTAGTTGCATAGATATAAGACTCCACGTCATATTGACAAAGATTACTCGTATCACTGCATTTTGGTAATCTATTCACTACCCTTGAAATGTTAGATACATACTCCGGAAGGAGATTCAATCTGCAAGTGTCAAATAATTGAAAAGAAGCCACACGTTGCCAACGAATTTGCACAACACCAAATCCTTTTGTCAATATTCTTAAAAATTGTCACTTGCGAGTTGTAGTGTACACATGCTGATTATTTTAAATTCAGTGTGAAAATAACAGAATTAAAAATTATACGTTTTGTATGACGATGTAATAATAAAGAATTTTGAGAAATTTTCCTCAATTGAGGGGCCGATAGCAAAAACGGACTATGAAAAAGTCGGAGCAAAACTTGGAATAGTAAAAAAAGATACATCCGCGTTTAAAAATTGTTTTTTAAAATCGTTAATATAATTGAAAATCATTGTTTAATAATTATTGTAAAAAAGCCGGTTCTACAATTTTGACTAGTCGTGTTAGGTAAGAAAGCCGGGCCTGCAGAAAATTTGACGGATCTGCACAAAGTGTGATCTGCAAATAAAATAATTAATGATTGCAAAATGAACACAAATATTCGTAAAAATTGTGAAAAGAAAGAAACCTATTGATATTACCAAGTTGTTGATTGCATAAGGGAAGCATAAGGTAAATTGTTTGCAAATTTGAAAACAATTTGTTACAAAGAAATTTTTGAAACTTTTAAATAATTTTTGTAGAAGTGTAAATATTTTAAGGTAATCCTTCAACTGCAATTTTTTTTATTTTGTCAACTTTATTGCAATGTAAATCATTACTTGGCAGCGTTTTTGTTAACATGAATATTGACATTTTTACCAAAGAATGTCACAGTACAAAGTTTTGAGGAATAATTGGAGTTTAAAGAATACTTGAAGAATTATTCTCAACTACAATGTGTTTGATAATTTCTAATACAATTTGATTTAAAACAATTTTTGATAAAATTTGTAACTATTTTTTGGGTGAACATCTTTTGTTTATTCATTTTTTTCGTAGCTTGTGTTTTGAAATATCAGAACCGGAAATTTGTGGTGGTTTTGAAATTTATTGCTTGGCGAACTGGGAAATTTATAATTTATAATGAAAAGTGAAGACTTACCAGTTTTGTAATATTGGAAATATCAATGTGGAAGTCTTGTTATATCGTAATTCATAGTTGGGTGACTTGATAAGCTTGGAATTTATAAATAAATTTGAAAAAGGCCTCATTTGGAAATTTCAGAATTCGAAATTGATGGTTTTTGAATTTATTGCTGGATGACTTGATAAATTTATAATTTTAAAATTATAATTTTAATATTTTTAAATTATATTTTTAAACTGAATAAATTACAAAATTTACGTACAATCATAAATTGTATTATCCATACAATTAGAGCATTTGCAGATGTTGTCTGCAAAAACTATTTGAATATTTTGTAGTCATTTTTATCCACATTTTTTATTTTTATTTCTCAATTCAAAACTGCCGCTGAGACTCGAAGCCTGGATTCGCAGTCGATAAGGAAGGGCGTCCCGATTTCGCGAGTGGCAATGTGTGTTTCGGAGCAGTGATGCATTTCAGAACTGCAATTAAAAACAATTCTTGTAATTGAAAAATGCACAAGAATGTATATAAAATGTACAACTTCTGATTTTAGACAAGAAACAAATTTATAACACATATATTAACAGTTTATTTACTTTCACTTCCAAAGAATAACTTATATTTAACAAGACATTTAATTTTAGAAGAAATTTGTTGAAAAAGTGATTAAAAATAATTTTCTATAATGTTTTGAATATGTTTTATGTATTTTCAAAAGATCCAATTTTGAATTGCGCGCTAACCACGGCCAACCAGTGCGCGGCCCGAACGCAAGCGCAGTATCAAAAGGCGCCCACGTTGGTATCACTGATATCTAACTACAGAGCATCGGAGATTCGGAGTACGATTTTGACAGGTGGTTGAATGCGTGCTTGCTTTGCTGCTTACAAGTACAGTCTTATGGTCTTCACACACACACAGGACGTCTCAAATTCGTACCCACTTCTCTCCATTTCGCGACGTATTTCGCAAAGTCTATGTTCACCATCATCAAGTCGTGGGTCCTTGAATACAAGATAGCTCCAGGGGTTGCTTCTGTGATTTAAGAATTGTGAGTAAAAAAATAAATTTGAAAACGTTTCTCGCCGTACAAATGCAGAACCGAAAGTATTTGACAAGTTTTCTTTCTTTCGTTCTTAAATACTAGAGAAAAATTATATATTGAGTCAATGACGTACCTATAAAAAAGATTACAAGTCAGATTGAACCAACACCCTTAAAGAAAAAATGGAAAAAATCTTAAGAAATGCAAATATAGAATCTATTTACAAACCAGTTAAAAAAATTGTCAAAATATATCCTGCATTACCAATTTTAACTTACGTGGTTCTCTGACTTATCTACGATATTTTGGTAACATATAATATAAAAATTATCGCTTCTTAATAGCAGCATTTTTCCAGTCGGTTTTTGTCCTTCGTCTTAAACCTTTCTCCGAAAATTCCGTAAGGCAATTTTGTGTATGTGCATGTGGAAAATAAATATTCAAAGTATTGATCATGCGAAATAACATTGCTAACTATATTTTTACGAATATTTGTTTAAAGGTGAAGTTTAACGCCACCAAAATTTTAGTTAGCCTATTAAACTTATCTGCGCAAGTACTAAAATGTTTCATGAGGATTTAAATAAAAAGACAAATCAACAACAATTTTTTTTGCCGTATTTATTATTTTTCTCTATAATGTACGTTTTATTCGGGGAAGTTTTTATTTTTATTTATAATGAATGTGCCGCTGAACTTCATTTTCAAAATTCATCGATTTTTCCCTAATTTTTATTAATGCTATTAATGGTGTGACTTCTTTTGAATTTTGAGAAAATTACAAAAATTCGATACAATTTTTAAAAATTCCTGGTGAATTTTAATAAATGCAGAAAAAAAATCAGAAAATTTCAAAGCAATTAAGATTCAAATTCCCAAGAATTCAAATAAATTTATTTTTTACAATCATATCATTCAAAGTAAAGAGAATTTAAAAGAATATAGGGGAAATGATAAGAATTCGATGAAACTCATAAAAATTTAAGGTGAATTAAAAAAAAATTCAAGTAAATTGAAAGCAATTCATAAATATCAACCACATAATACCATTTACTGATTTTAAAAAGATTTTAAATAAATATAATTTAATGCGAAACAATTTAAAAATGCAGGAATATTTAATAAGAATTAACGGTTAATTTCAACAGAATTCGAATGAATTACGAAAAATATTTAAAAATCTCTTAAAATCATCGAAACTTGACGAATTCCCTTAGTTATCTAAAAAAAAAGAGCCCTAGAATGTTTTTAAATTTCGAAAATTATTTTAAATTCTTTGAAATATTTTCACATTCCTCGAAACTTTCTGACCCTCTCGAAAATTTCTTGGAATTTTTAAAAACACCCTGAATTTTTTTCTGAATCCATTGAATTCCTTTCAATCATTGAAATACATTCAACATTTCTTGGGATCTTCTAAAAACCCCAAAAACTTTATAAACATTTGAAATCTTTCGAAATCCCTTGAAATTTTTTAAAGTTCTTTAACATTCCTTGGTAGTTTTAATAATACCAAAACATTTGAAAATCTTTCCAAATAATTTCAAGCTATTGAAAGTTTCTTAGAATCTTTGAAAATACATTACAATATTTGAATAAAAAATCGAGAATTAAAATTCAGAAATAGATTTTCCCTGTGATTCCACATTTTACCTGAACTGCGGCCGCCCTGCTTTTATAATGTAATGTTTATTACTGAAAATGCTTAACTGTTGAATAATTCAAGAAAGACAAATTATGAGAATACAAATATATATGTATATCATTAAGCTATTTTCCCTTTCGGCGAGCCTCTAGGGGTAAGCGTGACACTACCCGATTCGGGTAGTGCTTTTTAAGGTGGATTTGTAGTAAATGGGCTCACCACACCCACGACCGCCAACAGCAACGCAGTAGTATCAGACGGTCACCCATCCAAGTACTAACCGCGCCCAACACTGCTTAACTTCAGTGATCTAACGGGAACTGGTGCTTCCAGCGTGGTATGGCCGTTGGCATATATATAATTAAAAAATAAGGTTAAACAACCACCGTACGGTCTCACTGGGAGCAACTGCCATCCAAAAAATGACACCTGCTCCCAGTAGGACCGTAGTAAATCACATTCATGGCCACGTCTCACAACCTGAGATATATATATTGTGACGATGTTTTCGGAGAAAACGCAGAAAGTTGTGAGAAACAACTTTCCGGGGTTTCGCCGAAGCCAGACTTAACCTCGGAGTCCGAGGAAAAGGCCGGCTAGCAGACAACGCAGACAGCCAACAGCAAGGAAGCAGGACGGGAGGATACAACGAAGTCAGCACGGCGCACAGGTCCCGCGCATAGCATGGCGTCACTACCAGACGACCATGTTGCACCGATATGGTGGGGGGTGCCACAACTATTCGCCATGTTTCACAGTACATGCGACACCACAGCGCCACCTCCCACCACTGGCACCAAAACTTGGCGTCATTACCAGACAGCCATGCTTCACGACCAATTAGAGTGGTGCCACAACTATTCGCCATGTTTCACAGTACATGCTACACCTCAGCGCCACGGCCGACGGTGAGTAGTGGTACGGAGACGATCACCGAGTCACAGGACGAGCCAACCCTGCAACCACATACCGTTAAGATTCACCCGCAGTGTCAAAGGCAGTACGTAACTAAGTCAACCAGCCCTGCATCACGGCACGGAGGGACGACCCAACGCTGCTGTGGTTCAGTAAACGACCATATTCCAGTTAGCACGTGAGGACCAATGGGCAGCGCGCAGCAGAGGTACAAAGGCACCCATTGGCCGAAATCGACAGGCCAGTCATCTTCACTCCAACCGACCAATCGAGAGGCAGGACACGAAGGCTCGAGAAGGAAGGAAGCGAAGAAGAACGCGGGACCTGTCACTTGTGTTTTCTGGCTCGGCGACGGTAGACCCGGCGAGACCGTGGAGTGTTAATTTTGGAAAACTAGACCAGGAACCAGGAAAAAATATTGAGATGGAGGACCAGAGGGCAGAGTACGCCCGTTGGCTACAAGGTTAGTGGCCTTTATTAGTTTTTGGCTTCAACAGTGTTCGCTTCTCTCGACCTCGCGCGGCGTGACCAAGGGGACCGCGTGTGTGACGTAGAAGCTAGTGCTGGCCGAGACTCTCGTTACACCCGGGAGTGAGGCACGCCCGGCTCAAGGCCCGGCTACGAATAGTGAGGCGGGCGTTCCTCAACAGACCCGCGGCGGTGGGCACGTGCCCGATACGTCGGGCGACGTAGTGCAAAGGCGGGCGTCTCGGTCGGCCATTTTGTGGCCGGCGAAAATACTCTGGCGACTGCTCGACCATTGCTGAGGTGCGTAACTCGTGATTGTGTGATCGGCTTGTGCATTATTTTGTGTGCGCATCCGATATTTCTTGTCTTAAATAAAACTTAGAACTTGATTTTTCATTTTTATCAAACGGAGTGTTCAAAGTTATTTTATTGCCGTCATTTTCGGGGTAGACTCTCTCTCGCTCCACCGATCCCATCCCTTCTCTCAGACAGGCTAGCGGAAAGCCAATGGTTCAACCTAGTGGCTGCGACAGGACCGGCGCCAACGGGGCTCTGGTAGGGAAACCTACCTGGCGCCTGTGTTAAATAGAAATTCGAGGAGCTTCGTGGGTGGTTCGTGAGTCGAAAGAGTGCGACTCACGAACTCGGCAGAATCCGGTGATTGTGTCGCAGCTACAGGTAAGTGGCTAGGAAAAATACTTATTTCATGGTGATCGCCAAATAAATGAATAATAAAGTAACTGGGGTTTCCAATCCTGGGCCATCCCCGGCCAGGATACGTGTTTAGCCGTGGAGCACACGGTAAAAGTTGGAAAGCCTGGTTACAATATATATGACTGGCCGCGAAGGAAGGGACCTAATGCGTTAAAGCTGAAGTTTACAGGGCGGGCGATCGTAGTAGAGTCCGCAAGCCAGCATTTGAGTAGTGGGGATGCGCCTACAAAAAGCATCCCCTCCACTTATCAATACACTTTTAGGCACGAGCCAGTGTAGCTCACGGACACGTCGCGTGCAGCTGGCTGGTAAGTGGTGGGGCTGGGTTTCGTAGGCCTCTCGTTTGGTCTCCGCGTACGCGCTTATCATACCTATGTTTGTAGCTTAATAACAAAAAAAGTAATCAATTTCTGATTATTGGAAATAAAAGAGTAACTCAAAAACTATCGATTGGGACAAAGGAGCAGTGCGCGGGTACTAACGGGCTTATATTGTGTAATATTAGGAAATTTTTCAAACGCCACTGACTGTTTACGTCTGGACGGTCTGGATTTAAAATCAGGGCCAGGGAAAGCCGTGACCGCAACCGTTCTTCAATGCAAATTCCATATTACTATGGCATTCGTTAGAAGTGCTTCATTGTATGGATTGAAAAGTATATTATTGAGAGTATGCCCCGGCATTATCGGTGGAGCCTTTCTGGCATGCGGGCCACGTATCAGTAATTTGACTCTCTGATAGTAATTAGGGTTGTGTATGTGCTCAGGAGGAACAGGATCTATAAGAGGAACCTCTATTGGACAAAGAGCGTCAAATCGGATTATACCAATGACGAATTGGCGATTTGTATCTCGTAAAACTCGGAAATCGCCTTCGTCTAAAGCGTAAATAGAACCTCGTTGCAGACCACTTTCGTAATAGAAAGTACCCAGTATTGTAACTGTATGAGGAGAAACTGCGGGAGGTTCCACTGGATGCATCAATTCTGTAAAAAGAAAGTATAAGTCGCAAATTATTCATAGGATTAGCTTCATTAAATAAATTTATAAATCATTGTTTCAGTTTAAAAAAACGTTATTTAAACATTAGATTGATTCAAGAAAATTATTTCGAATCTGATCACGCAGGCTAGCCTAAGTTGTACCTTTTTAGGCGTCAAATGTTTCCAAATAGCAAAAGTCAAAACCGGATATAATTATAAATAATTTATTGTTAAACTGAAAAAACAAGATTATAATTTTCAATTTATTTATAATATTTTATAATTATAACACCAAAAAAAGTCTTATCAACAAATAATTATAAACATTTTTGTACAAACTTTAAAACAGACGGATCTGGTAGTTACTTTTAAAAGTGGTCCGCAAGTCGCAATTCTGACTGCATTTTTTTTTTTATTATCACTATTATATTTCTAAGAAAATGATTGCAAGCGATTTCCAAATTACCATTTTTCTTTCACTTTTTATTAATGCAGAGTGTGATCAGATGCAATAATAATGACCTTTAAAAAGTAAATAATTTATCTAATATGGATTTAAGGTTGATTGCTAAAATGATAAAATGCAAAAACAAATAATCACGATTACTATTTAAAAAACTCATAAACGAATATCTTTCTCTAAAAAATAGGTGTGACACAAAATAGATAAAATAATTAATTTTCAAACAAGAAAAAGAGAATTTTCAATAAAATAGTTAAATTTCAATTCAATGAAAAACTGTTTTCAAGGAGTGAAGACGAAAGTTTGAAAAAAAAGTTGAACTTATAACCCAAAAGTATGCATTTTCTACCAAAATAATTGAACTTTTAACTAAAAAAGCAGATATTTCTACAAAATAAGTGAATTTTCAACTAAAAAGGATGAATTTTCTAACAAAAATGAAATAGCCACATTTTTAATGGGAAACAATTCATTTTGAACAAAAGAAGGGGATTTTTAACAAAATTAATTAAATTTTTAACCAAAGACATGAGCATTTACCAAAAATGATGCATCTTCAATTAAAAAAAAAAAAAAAAATTTAACCAAATAGTTCAATTTTCTACCCAGCATATAAATGTTCTACCAGACAAATTATGAAAATAGGTGAATTTTCAACACCAAATCATATAGTTCAACTTTAAGTTACTGAAATAAGTTTTTAACCAAATAAAATAAATTTTCAATGAAATAGTTGAATTTTCAACCTAACAGATAAATTTTCAACCAAAAAGATAAAGAGTCTATCAAAAAAGATAAAATTTCGACGAACAATTGAATAGTTATATTTTTTGTTAAAAAAATTAATTTTCAATAAAAAAAAATAATTTTTCATCAAAGAAATTAAATTTTAGTCCAGAAGATTAATTTGCTACCACAAAGGAATAACTATTTAATGAAACACATGAATTCGAATTTTTCAGCCAAATAGATGAATTTTCAACTAAAACAGATAAATATTAACACAAAAAATAGAATAATCCTGATTTGGAGGAATAAGTTTTCAACGACACAAAATATAGTCTGAACAAAATAGTTAAATTTTCAACAAAAAAGTTTAACTTTCTACTAAAAAGAGACCAATTTTGAACTGAAAAAGATATATTTAAAAAAATACAATAGTTTAATTTTCAGTTAAAGGAAACGGTTTGTAAGCAAATAAAATAAATTTCCAACGAAATAGTTAAATTTTGAATAAAATCAATGAATTTTTTACTAAAAAGATGAAATGCCTATAAACAAATTTTCAACGGAAATTTCAGTTAAATTTTTAGTTACAAAAATCATTTTTTAATGAAAAACTAATTTTCTACTAAAAACGAGTAATTTCCAACTAAATACACGAATTTTCAACCAAAAAGGTAAATTATCTACCAAGAAAGAAAAATCTGCAACAAAATAGATAAATTTTCAACTGAAGAAATAGAATTTTAACCAAAAATCGATTAGTTTAATTTTCAGTGAGAGAAATAAGTTTGTAAGCCAATAAAACAAATTTTCACCGAAATAGTTAAATTTTCTATAAAAAAAATGAATTTTCTACCAAAAAGATTAAATGTCTATGAAAAACATTTTTGACCGAAAATTTCGTTACATTTTTAGTTAAAAAAAAAATTTCAATAAAAAAACAAATTTTCAATCAAAGAAAAATTAATTTTCAATATAAAAAAAAATTCTAGTAAACAGGGATAATTTTCAACAAAATACATGAATTTTCGAGCAAATATTTTAATTTTGAATGGAATTTTCAACCAAATAGTTGAATTTTAAAGTGAAGAAGATTGATGTTCAGACAGATGTAATATAATGGAATAGCCAAATTTTCAGTAAAAAAAAATTCATAAAAAATTATTCCAAAATATTTAAATTTCGGAAAAATCTGAAATTTTCAGGGAATTTTTATATTATTATTAAAAAGAATAATAATTGTATGTTGCTGTATTGAACTATTTGGTTGAAAATTCGTTTTTCCTCTGTTAGCTATCAATTTTTGTAACGGAAAATTCAAGTATCTGGTGGAAAATTCGTTCTTTTTATTGAATTCGATTGTTTTTGATTAAAAATTTAAATACGTTTTTCGTTCCGAATTCAGATTTTTTGAATAAAGATTTAATTACATGGTTGAGATTTGCTCTTTTATTCAAAATTAATTTTTTGTTGTTGTTGAAGGTTCATCATTTTAGTTGAAAATGTATATCCTTGGTTGAATGATTCATCATTTTAATTGATAATTGATCACTTTTTTTGTAAATGTAACTATTTTTCTGGAAATTATTTTTTCTGCAAGTTATTTTTTTTTTGCCAGAAAATATAACTATTTCGATTGAAAATTACATCTTTTTAGTTGAAAATTTATCTCTTTGGTTAAACATTAATGTTTAACTAAAAATTAAATTATTCAATTCTTGCTTGACAATTTATATTTTTAATTGAAAAGTTCTGTATTTTCTTAAAAATTCGTCTTCTTTGGTGAAAATTAATAATCATGATTGAAAGTTAATTATTCTTGTTTAAAATTATGCTATTCCATTTTTGGTTGAAAGTTGATCTTTTTTAGTTTAAAATTCAACTATTTGCTTGCAAATTTTTCTTTTTGCAGTAGATAATTCAAATATTTCGTTGAATATTTATTTTTGGTTGAAAATAAATCTACTGTTTTAAAAGTTAAAATTAATTTGTTTCTAAAATAAAACTTTTTTTGTGTGGAAAATTAATTTTTCCAACTAATAATAAACTATATATAATTATTATATATATATATATATATTTATATAATATACTTACTATATTATTATAATTAAATTAAATTATAAAAAATAAATTATTACTGAAGAGAGCTCAAATTTTTGGCCGAAACGTTTCAAAATTTGTAATTGTTGATTCTTTCATTTACTTTTGACCTGTAAACTGAGAAGACTATATCAACACATATATATATTGGAGGTCAAGACTGTACATGTTTATTAGATTCATCTTTTTGTTGGAAAAATAAACTATTTGGTAGAAAATTACCTTTTTAGTTCAAATTTTGATTTTAGAAATCTGCAATCTGTCCAAATATTTGTAAATTTACTAACAAAATTTATTCATATCATATTCGTATATTCTTTAAAACAAACTCAGAAAATTATTAGTTATCTGAAATATTTATTTTGTATTAAAAATTACTTTTTTTCTGAGAACGGAAAAAGCCTATTTAACTTCTTTGCGCAAGTACTAAAATGTTTCACAAGGATTTAAATAAAAAGACACATTACAACTTTTTTTGCCGTATTTTTTTTATTTTTCTCTATAATGTATTTTCAAAATATAGTATATGATAATATTCTCAAACATTTTCATTACATCTCATTCCAAAATTACAGTGAATTTAGTAACGTTTGTAATGTAATGTTTCTCACTAAAAATGCTAAACTGCCGAATAATTAAAGAAAATAATTTTTTTTTACATTTTTGACCTAATAACTAACATATTACTAATTTTTTACATTATTTTGCTGTTAATATATAATTTATTCGAAATTTCGAGAAAAAATAAATTTGAAAAATTTTGAAAGGCTTCAAACAATACATTTTTTTTAAGATTCCTTAGAAAATTTCGTATAATTTTTTATTTTTGAAAATAAATTTGTAAACATAAATGAAAAAATATTCAATTTTTCTTTTATTTTCTAAAATCGAAAATAAAAATGTAGAACGTTTTTAATTTCTCTTAAATTTAAACTTATTAGATAATACTAAAATAATTTATAAATTTAAACTTTTCTGACAAATTAGTAAAAGCTGTCGTGTGGATTTCAAAAATTTAAGAAACATATTTTGTAAATTTTATTCGGCGTATTTCTTATTTTTATTTATAATGAATGTGGCCGCAGAACTTCATTTTCAAAATTCATCAATTTTTCCCTAATTTTTATTAATAATAAAAAATTTGATATAGGAATCTCAGGTGAATTGTAACGAATTCAGAATACCATTCAGAAGACTTAAAAAAAAATTAGAGTCAAATTCCCAAAAATTAAAAAAAAAATGTATTTTTTTCCAATAATTTCAGTAAAACTAGACAATTTCAAAGAATTAAGAGGAAATGAGAAGAGCTCGATGAAATTCATAAAATGTTAAGATGAATTTAGAAACAAAATTAAATAAATTGAAAACAATTTGAAAATATCAACCACATAATAGCAATTACTCATTTTAAAACGAGTTTATAATAAATAAATATAAGGGAATGCAAAATAATTAAAAAATGCAGGGCAAGTTAATAAGAATTTACGGTAAATTACAAAAGAATTCGAATGAATTGCGAAAAATATTTGAAAATCTTCTAAAGTCATCGAAACCCGTCGAAGTCCCTCAGTTATAAAAAAAATTTCCTAGAATCTTTTTGAATTTCGAAAATTATTTTAAATTCTTTGAAATCCTTTCACAATCCATAAAACTTTCTGAACCTCTTGAAAATTTCTTGGAATATTTAAAGACACCCCGAATTTTTTCTAAATCCATTGAATTCCCTTTAAATTATTGAAATATATTCAAAATTTCTTGGGATCTTCTAAAAACCCCAAACTAATTAATTGAAATCTATTACAAATTTCTTAGAATCTTTGAAAATACATTAAAATATTTGAACAAAAAATGAAGAATGAAAATTCAGAAATAGATTTTTGTGAGCTGCGGTCAGCCTGCGTTTATAATCTAATGTTTTTTTACTGAAAATGCTAAACTGTAAAATAATTAGAGAAAGACAAATTATGACAATAAAAATATATCTATATACATTCAATTATCAAAATAAGTTGGATTAATAGAGTACACTGGAGTTTGGTTTGAAGCAGGCCGAATTGACGCCTTCCGAGAATTGCTGCCGCGGCGATTTCGGGCTGAGAGTTGAGCCCCTCGGGGTCGAGAGAGGGTATTCAACCACGCGTGAAACACTAGCCGCGTAGGCACAAAGGCCCAGTGCGCGGGTACTACATTTCCATTAGGGGGTAATGCAAATCCCAGTCTACTTTGGCATTCGTTAGGCGCCCTTGATCGATTTTACGGAAAAATCTAGTATTTAGAACATGCCACGGCATTATTGGAAAAGGTTCTTTGGCGATCCGGTCAACTATTTTTAATGTGACTTTCTGATAGTATTCAGGGTTGTGTAGGTGCTCAGGAGGTACAGGATTCATCTTAGGAAGCGCTAATGGACAAAATCCTTGAAATCGGATTATACCAATGACGTATTGGTTATTTTTACCTAGTACAGCTCGGTAACGGCCTTCTCCTAAAGGGAAAATAACACCTCTTTGCGTAAAACTTTCATAATGTAGAACACCCAGTTTAATTGTGTAAGAAAAAACTGAGGAAGGTTCCTCTGGTTGCGGTAATTCTGTAAAAAGAAAGTATAAGTCGGAAATTATTTATAGGATTAGCTTTATTAAATAAATTTATAAATCATTGCTTTAGTCTCAAAAAAGTTATTACATCATTAGGGCGATTAAAGAAAATTATTTTCGAATCTGATCACGCAGAATAGCCCAAGTTGTACCTTTTTAGTCCACAAATGTTCCCAAAAAGCAAAAGTAAAAACCGGATATGATTGTAAATAATTTATTGTGAAACAAAAAAAAAAATTTTAATTTTCAATTCATTCATGATGTTTTCTCATCATAGCACCAAAAAAAGCCTTATCAAAAAACAATTATTAACATTTTTAAAGGACCCTTAAAAGCTGAAAATCTTCTCTAAGAGTTTCCCGTATTTCAGGGCATTTAAATGTATGATTTTTTGAAGATTATTTTCAATAAATAAAATTAAACAAAAAGGTCCTATCAAAAAAAGATTGGATTTTCCGTTCATTTTTTATCACAGCAAAGTGTGATCAGATGCAATGAGAATTACCTGTAAAACATAAATAATTTATCTAATATTAAAAAAAAAATCGTACAAACAATTGATATGAACAGCCAACTATGTGATTGCTCAAGTTAGTTATAAAATATATCAACAAATAATTATGATAATTATTAAAAATGTTATAAACGAATAGCCATGCTAGGCATTGTTATGTAGAAAAGTGTTTTTCCCTGTATAACATCTTTCTCTGAAAAATAGGTGTGTTAGTAAAATCTTGAAAGCAGTGTTGTCGCTTTTCCTTAATGCCGATTGGTTAATTTGAAAAACAAGAAAAAGGCAATTTTCAATAAAATAATTAAATTTCATTTCAAACTGATGAATCTAGGATAAAAAATATAATAAACTCTGAGCAAAAGTGTCATAATTTATATATTCATAAAAAAAGTTGTTGAATTTCAATGAAAAACTGTTGAATTGAACTCAAAAATATGCATTTTCTACCAAAATAATTTAATTTTAAACTAAAAAGGCAGATTTTTTAACAAAATAAGTGAATTTTTAACAAAATTATTAAGTTTCAATGAAAAGAACTAATTATCAATCAAAGAAATTAAATTTGCACCAAAACCATCAATTTGCTACCACAAAAGAATAACTTTTAATAAAAAACATGAATTTGCAACAAATTATTGAAATTTGTAATAAAATTTTCAAGCAAAAGTGTTATATGACTACAAAAATAGACAACAACAAGTGAAAGATGATGACAATCAAGCAGCACATTGTTGACAAAATGCGGGTGTTATCTGACCCAAGGAAGAGAATACAGAAGAGGGAGAGATTGATCAGGGAGAAGCAACAGTTTCTGGCTGACCCATCTCGCCTCTTCACTGACCACCTTGATTCTGTCAAAAATCTAACCACGCCCAATGAGGTAGATACTTTTTGAAGAGAGTTATACAAGATCCCAAAAAGACTAAAGTTGAACGAAGATACTGACAATATCATTCGCTTCATGGAATTTTGCGGCTTCCTCATAACCTCTGAGGAGGAATGTCCATCAATCACTGCCGAAGAGGTGACAAAAGCACTTAGAGACACGAAGAATGTTTCCGCTGCAGGACCAGATGGTATCAAGAACTTCTGGTGGAAGAATTTCACTTCTACGCACCATCATTTGGCCCCCATATTCACCTCATATTTAAAGTCGGAAACTGCAGCCCATCAGGGCGTCCTGTCAATGGCCTGGATGGACTACCGGAAAGCATCCGATTCAACCTCTCATGGACTTATCATTTGTCTGTTGGAAAGCTTGAAGGTGCAGCCACACATAGTGAGATGCATGGAGAGATTGATGCCCCTTTGGAAAACTAGACTTAATATCTCTAATAATAGATTTAGTGCCTTCACGAAGATACATTATGATAAATTTAAATTTATCATAATGAATCATCGTGAAAGCATTAAATCTATTATTAAAGAACTCTACGGGGAGAGTTTTCTTACTAAAACTAATACTTTTAGTAAGCTCAGGTCTTCTGAAGCTAAGCTACTAACATCTTTAGCTTTCTTAAAACGGTGTAGGGACAATAATGTCGTCCCAAAATTCTTGCAATTGAAAAACCATTTGGGAACATCTAAATCTAAATCAATTCTACAAAAAACAAGTTTGCTTCTATTAAAAGAAAGAATACAACATACCAAATTTGTCTTGCACTCTACCTCCAAAAAACTATTAAAACTTCACCTCTTCCTATCAAACACTCTCAGATTTGACATTTGGTCTACATTCGACCGCATATCATTTGACCAATCCCAACGGATTAAAGATCTTTCTACTCAAAAACAAATAATAAAATTCGACAAATTACTTCCAGTAAGGCACGAACCACTAACAAACACAGTAAAAAACATCTCTAACCATCCTCTCAGCAATGAAATGATTTCAGCCTTATCTAAAGGAGATAATTTTGCAGTAGCTCCCTCCAAAATCCCGAAAGAAGAAATCATCAGTAATTTGGAATCCACAATATATACTCTTCCACCCGAAAAAGCGAATGAAATACGTCGTAGGACGGCAAACATCTTACGCCAAGCCCAACTCCCTTCCTCAAACTTGACAAAACAAGAAAAAACAGAAATTAAAGAACTGTACCAGAATAAAGACATCATAATATTACCCGCAGAAAAAGGCAACACAACAGTAAAAATGAATAAAGAAGACTATAACAACAAAATCATGGACCTTCTAACTGACGATACATATGAAAAACTTAAAAAAGATCCTACAAAAACAATAGTCAGCAAAACAAAAACCCTTCTGAAAGACTCTAAACTTGACAGCTAAACAATATCTAAATTGATAGCTACTAATCCTACCTCTCCAAGACTTTACAGACTCCCGAAAATCCACAAAAACAACATTCCACTCAGACCGATCGTCAGCGCAATAAACTCACAAAGTTACAATCTAGCACGCTTTCTCGCCAAAGAACTGAATCCTTTCACAGGAAACTCTATCACGCACGTCCAAAACTCTTTTGACTTCATCAGAAAGATACAACAGATCCACATTTGACCCGAAGACATCTTAGTGAGTTTCGACGTAGAATCTCTCTTTACGAAAGTACCAATCTCTGATACAATCGATATTATCAAATCCTTTGCAAACGTTCCCTCCGATTTCATACCTTTGATAGAACACTGTCTCAATAATACCTACTACTCTTTCAATAACCAATTCTACGAAAAAACTTCAGGAGCAGCAATGGGATCTCCAATCTCACCTGTAATAGCTAACATCTTTATGGAAAATCTAGAAACTAAAATCTTTAACAAATCCAAGCTTAAACCGGAATTTCGGTGCCGTTACGTTGACGACACTTTTGTCATCTGGAGACATGGACTAGACGAACTACACAAATTCTTCGATTTCATCAATCAATTACACCCCAATATCAAGTTCACCATGGAAATTGAACAAAACGAAAAATTGCCTTTCTTGGACGTTCTAGTTTACAAAAGATCTGATAACACATTAGGACACGAAGTTTACAGAAAACCCACCCATACAAACAGATACCTACATGCCTCCTCCCACTACCACCCATCTCAAAAGCAATCGGTCATCAATTCCCTTATATAAAGAGCTGTCTCCATAACAGATAAAGATAACTTGCAAAAGGAATTACAAACTGTTAAACAAATCCTGATACAAAACAATTACACAAACAAACAAATTGAGAAAGCAATAACATGCTTGCCGTCCCCGTTCTACTCTACTCGTTTGGAGTGATTCACTGGACGAAGAACGAGCTTACCTGCTTTGATATCACCACACGTAAGTTCATGCATATGTCTTCATAACCGAATTGATCTAAGTACAGCTTGCACAGTTGCCAATGAAAAAGATCCTCTCCTAGAAATGGTCAGGAATCACGAGATGATTGGCAAAGGAGAATTCCTTTACAAAGACGCGTAGCAGGCGGCTAAGACCCTTGCCCTGAATTTTAACATCAGAAGTGAGAAAAGTGCGTTATTCCATGCAGATGCTGTTATTCTAAAAGCCGAAGTAAAGAAAGTAGAAGTTGAAAAATTCCACCAAAAGCTACTCGACAAGAAAATGCACGGGAATTTTCACAGGAATGTAGAAAAACAGTCCTTGTCAAAGAAGCGAATTTTGCTTATCTCGGATCATCAGGACTTCATTCACGTACAGATGGTTTCATTTTCGCATGCCAGGAGGGCGTATTTTCCACCTTAGTATTCCGGAACCGCATTTTATGTCAAGAATTTCCCAGGAATAGGTACAGAGCGTGTCATGCACACGCAGAGTACCTAGAACCCATACTATCTGGGTGTTTCATCCTTGCTTTATTACCATATTTATCGCTTTCACGGTCTTGGCCACAACCCTGTCCTGCCGAACGCTCCAACGGAGTTAGAGGCAATTGTCCAAAACGAGAACTGCCAAATTTTCTGGAACTACGATTTTCGGACAGCAGTCTCCGTTGCATACTCGAGGCCTGACATCGTTCTCCAAGACTTTGAGAAACGAACCATATTCGTGATCGAATTCTCGGCTCCGGCCGACTACAATATCACTGCCGAGAAGAAGGAAAAGGAGAAAAGGTATCAAGACCTTAAAAGGGAGTTGCAACGATTGTACCTAAAATATTTGGTTAAAGAAATCGTCATTGTGATCGGTGGTCTTGGAGGTGCGAAACTATCAATGGTTTGTAACCTTGAAGCCACCCCAGCGTGCCCAAAATATGCCCAGGCACTTGCGAGATGGATGCAGAAAGCTCTCACCCTTGAATCGCTTCGTGTTCGTCGCCCGTCTGACTCGAGGTTAGCCATGTCTTTGAGAGTTCTATAATATGGTACGCACAAGAGCTGAAAAATGTCGGAACTTATGAGTGTGAGCCAAGAGAGACTGGGCATTAACATGACAAATATTTAAAGCATACATAATAAACTGAGAATAAACTTAGTTGCATAACAAGAATAAGTGCAAATGGATTCAAAAATACCCCTGCATAGGATGTACGGATTATTGATAACGAAAATATTTGGAAGTACCCAATTCAGTCCAACCGTCAATCTAACAATTCTGATTAATAACGGACGATAAGACTTAAAATTGCTTCTATTCTGAAAGAATAATGTATAGAGAAAGATGCCTATTTTCCTTGCAGATTTAGCTTCAAAGTATTTACAGATTGAAACTATAAATTGCCTGAAATTAAATTATCAAAGGCAAAGGAAAAAGCTAAAAAATTGCGACTTCTTGTTAACTAAATTAGTAACAAATCCATATACAAAAATAACAATCAACCATGCATGATAAAGCCCATAGGTTCTCAAAAAACAAACCTCAGTGTGCAGACATAATAAAGTGCAATTCGGAACACATCTTAACGCAGAAGTATGAACTCCACATTTTTTGCAATTGCTAAAGAGTATTAATTCTAACAATTTACAATAGAAAATTAAAAAATTATTTACAATAATTTTAATAATATCCCGGTTACGGCATATTCCCGATTAATCTTCATAAATTTCATAAATTTTTAAAAGCAGAATTTTTTTTTAAGATGTCTTTTGGGTTTGAGTTGAAAACGGGCGAAGCTAAAACATTTTTGTGCAGAGCAAAAAGAATGAAAAAGATTTTCAAATTCGAAACTTGTGTCTAAGGTCTCCAACGGCCAACGCCATTCAGCAAAAGCAATTTATTGGAGGTCATGAAGTAGATTTTTTTTTTATATCACAAAAACTTGTTCTAAGTTCAAAAAATTAAAATATACTTACGTTGATGATGAATGGGTTGAAAAGGGACGGCTTGTGCTGGCATTTGCAACTGAAACTGATGAAAGTGCATTGGTTGAGCTGCTCCCATGTCTGGTCGTGCTATATTCACATCTGTACAATATAATATAGGGATTTTTAGTAGAGAATTTTTTCAGTAAACCCCACAAATTTGCTATTAATCTAAAAGATAACCCAAATGTAATCCCAAAGTCAGTTAATACTAACAAAACCAAGCCTTCATAATTCAGAATGCAGCGCAATCATTTCGCTGGGAAAACGACCAAGCTACAATATTCACTGTTGTGATTTATTATGAAAAAGATGGAGAGTTAAAGCACGTAAGTATCGCAATCATATTTGATAACTGAGCCCATGACTCGGTGACTGTTCACGAGCATCAGAAGATATTAGATTACTCAAAAACTCGTTTCAGCCCAAAGAGAATTTACTATTTCACTGATGGCGCAGGGGAACATTCTAAAAATAAGAGTAGCTTTGCTAAACTCCAACCCCATGAAGAAGATCTTTGTAGCCAAGCTGAATGGCACTCTTTAGGATACATCTCATGGTAAGTGTAACAAGGTTTATATAGATGCGACAAAAACTCGATTTTTTGTCACCTTTATTTGATTTTCACCGACTGTACGGCCACTAGAGCAGTGCTCCAATTATTGTGTTCTGGCTTTTTAAAGATATGCCACAACGGATGCCGTATTTTTTTAAAGATTATTTTTGCTGGAGGGTCAAAAAACTTCAAGAAGCCATGGAAACACAACGAGCACGATTCACACGTCCAGCAGAACATCCAATGCGCCGCACACGAGTTGATACCACATCAGCATTCAACCCTTTACGTTCTCCATGTGACGCCATCCAGGTCACTGAAAATCCACCTGGAATCACTTAGGCGCCAACCGGCGAAATTTCAATTTGAACCTGTGCTCGGGGAAACCGACAAGATTTACCATCGCTCATGGGCCAGCAGGTCCCACGAAAATTGTAAATGGTTCAAATGAACCTCTAATTAAATGTACATTGTTTCGATAATTGACTTCAACTGTTCTCGAAAATCCACAATCCACCATATCCCTTCATTTGTGAATTTACCTAATAGTGTGATTGATTTAGTATTAAATTTTACATTTTGCTTATAAACAGATTTGAGAAATATTATTAACATGAAGAAGAGTAAAGTAAAAGTAAATATTCTCATGTTTCTAGAAATAAGAACTGATTTATGAGCATTTTCTTAGATTTCAACAGAAAAGATCTTAAACTGGTTTTAATCGTATATAATATATACCGACAATTGTTAAATTTCTGACTGCAATTACTGAGGGCGGCCTACATCCATATTGTCACGTTGCAGATAATAAGTCACAAAATTCTTGTAACTCATATAAAACAATTTATGAGGCTAAGTACATGGCGCGTACTTAAGACAAGTACAAGAGCACAAGGGCCTAGCGTGTCGAGAGACTGACTGTTAGCAAGGCAACTCTCGCACCGCTTCCATTACCTACTCAACCACAGGTCGCTTACCCAGATTGGAAACTCGCTCGCTAGTCCCACTCCGTTGAGTCGCGTAGTGGGGTTACTGAGACCCTGCAGTACTGCCCCCTGAGATAATTTTTCGATCCGGAGTGAAGTCTTTCGGCAAGACAAACTCTCCAGGCATGCGTAGCGTAGTGCCGTAAAGAAACTCAGCCAGAGCTGAACCGATCTCCTTGATGTTTGATCTAAGACTTAGCAACGCGGTAAATAACGAACGTAGCCAATCCTGTTCGGCGTGGCACATAATTGCATCCTTGAGGTAACGATGCCAACGCTTCATAATTCAGTTCGACGTTGGGTGGTATGCCGTAGGTCGGATTCGGTTACATGCCGAAAGCTGGAGTAAGGCTGTGAAGAGCTGCGACACAAACTGAGACCCTTGGTCGGTATTCAAGGTCTCAGGCGTGCCAAATCGAGAGATCCAATGATCCAATAACGCGCGGCATACTGTTAACGCATCAATATTTTCGAATGGAACAGCCTCTGGCTATCGGAAAATACGATCAATCATTATTAAGAATATTTGTAACCTCGGAAGTCCGGATTTGGACCAAAAATGTCCATATGGACATGCTTAAACCTTCCATCACGAGCAACAAAGTCGGCCGGTACTAAATGATTGTGGCGTGATATTTTGGATTGCTGGCAGTTTAGGCATGCCTTGCACTTGTTGGCAATATCGCGATTCATATTTGGCCATACGTAGCGCTTTCAGGTGAGCCGATCATAAGCCTTCTTACTTGGGTGTGCCGAGTAGTGAAAGAAGCTAAACAAGCGTTTTCGAAGCGGTTCGGGTATGAAAGGTCGAAGTGTTTCGCCGGTTAAATCGCATCAAATCGATGTGTGTTCAAGATCTCATTGAATTGTTTTCATGTTGAGTAAACAATTTCGGTCAACGATAATGCGCTACAACTTCTGATCATTATCTTGAGCTTGAGCGAGTTCGATTAGACTCCACTCGGTGGCTAGACGTACCGACTCGACTCTCGAGAAAGAATAGGCCACAAAGTTGACTACGCCTACTATATACTCTATTCGCGGCGTCTATTTCAAGATAAACGCACGTTGTCTCTGCTGGCGCGGAGATTCGTCTGTGACCAGCCGCGTTTCGGCATCAAACGAAGGATGTGCGAGGAGTGTCGCCTTGGCAAGGTCGTTCTTAACCTTAGCAAACGCATCTTCCGCTTCCTGAGTCCAATCGATCTCCCGTCGATCGTTTTTACGTGAGTCAAAAGGTAACTGTTCAAACGTGCTTGCACCTGAGTCAGTGTATTCAAACAAACTGAACGATGTAATTACCGCCGGTTTCGGTACATCCTCAGGAGCTATCGTAATTCGATGGTAGGCCTTTAAAAGATCTAGTTTCGAGAAAACTGAGTTGCTTTGCAAATTTGCCGAGAAATCATGGAGATGTGGAACTGGATATCTGTCTGGTATAGTGACTGCGATGAGCCGGCGGAAATACCCACAAATCCTCTATTTGCCATATTTTTTGAGAGTCATGCGGATGGGCGCTGCCCATGGACTGCTGGAGTAACGACAATTTCCAGACTCAGTCATTTGTTCGAATTAATTGTTGGCAGCTGTCAGTTTTTGGGCCCACAAATGTCTAGCACTTTCGGCGATTGGGGGACCCTTAGTCTCAGTGAGTGTTGAACTTCACGCACAACAAGTTCAGACGATTAAGACACTCTCATGACTTCAGGGAAATCAGCCAACATTTTTGCATAAGGTTCGGATGTATCTTTACTGCTCAGACTAAAGATGCTCGCGATTTTTACGAAGCCTAAAGAACTACAGACGGTAGTAGTATCTGCTAACCTAGACTCACGAAGAAGTGGAACTAAATGATAGTGTCCCAGAAGGTTGGCTCCAATTATTAGATATAGGACCTCGGCTGCGCGAAAGTTCCATGAAAAGTCGCGAAATTCGTTTCGTTGCATAATTAGTAATACGCGTGTCATTTGCCGAGTACAACACGCCGTCACTTAGTGTGGCCTTAAGCTCTTCGTCCACCGGTAGTAGAGAAAGTTCAGAGTCGGTGTCAATTAGAAAGACAAGTCCAGAATTGCGATCAAGGATGTGAAGATGCTTGGAGGTGACTTCGCCTGCGCACACTGTCTCCACGCGGGAAGGCTCTGCTAGTCTTCTGATGACGAAGACGATTGAGCCTATGCGCACGATTTTTGGCATCGATGAGCCTTTTTACCGAATTTTCCATGGTAAAAACATAGACTCTTAGAGTCAGTGCTTTTTGAGCGATCGCGTGCGTTCCGATTTTGGCAATTCGAACGACCACACCCACGTCTAGGTGACCTGCTAAAATGAGGCTTATTGAGTTCCTTTGTTAGCTTTTCTAGTTGCTCGCTTAAGCGATTTGATTTCGGTTTTTAATTTTCCGACAATTTACAGTAAACAGCAGCAGAAGTATTAGGTTTATCGAATGATGATAAGTTATGTGAGAGATATTAAGACTAACGAGCCCCACGGCTTTCGTGACCTTGTCAGCCATTCTCCCTAAATCATCGAGGTAGTCCACGTTGGAAATTACCAGGATTGCCTTCATATTGTTCGGCAATTGATCGAGGAAAATCTGGAGGACAAGGGAGACACCGATAAAATATTTTTGTTGTGGGCTACGATTTCAAAATCAAGGTTCGCCACGACGTACTCCTCCTGGTTAATTTCATTGGCAAGCTGCTCATTCCCGGTGGGTTGACTCCCCGGACGAACGTTCTTGATCCCAGGATCTTTCATTTTATTTAGATTAGAACCCGATAAAAGAAGCAGGGAATAAGTTGTCGTGAAAACGACGGCAAAAGCAAGCAGGATTTATAGCGTAAGCGGGAAACGTTTAAAATGTCACCCGAGCGTTCGTGAACTTTTGTTGCTTAGGGAATTATTAAATTATTACATGTTGACTTTTGACAAAAAGGTGAAGCAAATTAAAATTATGGCGTAAAAATCGTTTAAGACGTTGACTGACGCATTTAAAAACGATTAATAAACGAGCAGAAGCCGTAAAAAATGTCGCTTTTTGACATATTAAGGTTAGCTTATACATACATCACACACGTGCGCGTGCAAAAAGCGTTTCACAAACGGAATTCATTCATGTAAAAACAAAAACTTCTTGAACGCTCAATACAAAGAGTAAATTTAAAATTTACGCATTTGGTATATTTTCACCAAAGGTAGTAAAAAGCCACCTTAATAAATGACATAAGTCCTCTTGAATATCCCTCAAACGAGAAACCTCCCTAAAGATCCTGGTATCATCCACGAAGTCTCTACCATTCGTCCCCATCTCTTCGCAGATATCAGCAACATATGCTACAAATAACACAGGTCCTACCACTGATCTCTGCGGGACACCACTCGTAACTTCATACTTTTCCGAAAGAACCTTATCTACTCCAACTGATGAAGCTCTGTTCGTACGAAAACCTTCTATCCAATTCAGAAGTTTTCCCCAAATACCGAAATGTTCTCACTTCGATAGTAATCTACAGATCGACGGTGGGCAAACGGATCTTGTTTTTTAGAGATTAAACCCGACTCTAGAAGAAACGGGCGCACTCGATTCACGTTTATCTTCTCCATACATTTGCAAACCACAGTAGTCAATGAGACCGGCCCGTAGCCCCAGCATATGTCTGTAGGATTCGTGGACTTATTTTATCTGGACTCTTGATATCCCTGCAACTGGTGGAACTGAGCCGACAGGCTCGGAGACATAAGTCTTCATGTATTGCTTCGTTAAAACGTTACAAATTGTCTGTTCATCGTCATGTAAGAGGCCATGTTCATCTCTCATCACTCCTAGTATCCCTATTGCTGTAGCCATGTTTAATCGCAACTAACTATAGAATGTCTTAGATCCTGAATTTGCCAATCGTTCCTCAAACCTTTTCCTAGCTTGATAAATCACTCCTGTGAGTTGATTAGCTAGCTTCCTGCAGGCTACGTAGTCTTCTTTCCGCCCCGTTTTCCGTTGTGTGTCCCCAGGCTAGCTTCTTTCTGTTAAAAAAACGTCTGGATTTGTTGTGAAATCCATGCATTGTTTTCGCTACCTTATCCCCATTAAATACATTCAAGGCATCCTCACTTATGAACCCAGAGTATATTGTACAAAGTTTGCTTTACGATAATCTCGTTAGTCGGACTCTGTGGAAGACTCCCTATTTATCGGTAAGTATACCTGAATCATAGCTTATATTCAGAAATCGTCGCTTTCACGTAGAGGGGGATTATAATCCAGAGCTGCACTTGAATTTTACTCAATTGAAAAAACCAGGTTCAGAGTAGAAAGGGCGTTGCCGTCTCTGAACCTAGTAGGCTGGTGAAATATTAAGTGAGGTTGCTATCTACCACGGTATCAGCAAAACGTTCCTCAACAGTTGAAAGTCCCGTGTGTACAGTCAATGGCCATTTCAGAGACGGGAAGTTGAAATCCCCAAATAGAAGCAAGTTGTGGTGATTTGATGCTATAATTATATTATCACTCAGGATTTGGATGTCTTCCGATTTCTCAGGCGTGTGAGGTGATCTGAACTACACCAACAAGAAAAACAGTCAGACCTACTCTGAAAGCCTCACTTCAGGTGACATCTCACATACTGAATCAGCAAAATAAATTGCAACGCCGCTCCCTCGTCTTTCATCTAAGTGATCCCGGCGGTGCAACGTATAGCCTGGAACGCTATCAACAAGTCTATGATTTCAGGTCACAGCCAATTTTCTGTTAGTACAATAAATTCAGCTTTCAATTTATTTACTTCAAGTACAAAATCATGTAATCCAGCATGTAAAGAGGCAATATTTGTATATAATACCATAAGTTCCTTGAGTCCTGTAGCTACTTTTTTGGATTTTTGTTTCATCGCCCGCGCCTGGATGATCTGGCTGATTTCTGTTTTGAATTTAATCTCGATATTCTGTTCGTCCCTTTCTTTTCGAGTCTCGAGTTCAGTTACTACGGTAGCCATGAATTCCCGTTGCAATGGGGTTTGATCTTAATTGATATTTTCATTCAATTTTTGTAATAACTCTCTCTTCTTCAAAACCATTCGGGCATCCTCTGGATTACCAAACATGATCAGCAACGGCCTCGGTTGCCTCCCTTCCAAGTTCACAGGGACGTCATTTGGAATCTTACTAAGCCTATGTACCCGATTGGGATTTCATTTTTCAGCATACGTTCCACTAGTAGTTGTTTCTCGACCCCTTAAACTGTTGTCTCCAAGACGGCAGTCTTGTCTCGGTTTGCCGTGACTCTTCCATCTAAGGCATACCATTTTCCCAGAACATTTTCTATACAGATGCTTTTAAACTGGATACGGTTGCATCTAACAGTCTCATTATAGCACTATCGTCTTCGTTACAGAAAGGCAACTTAGATCGTTTAGGACTACAGCATTGTTTTACAGCTCCATTTGGAAGCAATACCTTACTTTACATCCCTGATGAGAAGCAGCGCTAAACTCTGGACAGTGAAAGGCATCTTTGGGCTCCTGGCCACAATGCGAACCTTTGTTGTTTATTTCAAGCCTAGGTGCATCCGTCGCTTAATTTTTTTCATTCGATATTTTTTCTCGAGTCCAGGCACGTTGCGACTTTCAGGTTTTTTTTTATTTTAACACAGAACTTTTGTTAATAATACAGCAAGGCCAGGGAGTTAGGAGGAGAATAAAGTTAGGGCACCTAACTGAATTCAAATTTTACCAATCCTCACAAAGCCTTTAGATAAGTTATACGTAACACCTTACACTTTTCTTCTTTTAACTGTACTTCAGAATAGTTCAATGTTCAAGCAAAAAGATGGATTCGCAAATAAAACGAGTATTCCTTTTAAAAAATTATCTTTCCTAAAGGAATTCAAAAGATGTTTTTTCTAACAAAAAAAGTTGAATTTTGAACAAAAAACTAATCATTTTTAACTACAAATGTAACACTTCCATTCCACGTTAACAAACCTAATTTGGAAGCAAAACATTTGAACAGAATAGTTCAATTTTTAACCAAAGAAAATAATTTTCAACCCAAATGATTAATCTAAAAAACATGAGTGTTTAACAACAAAGTCTAATTTTTAACAAAAAAGTCTAACTTTTACCAAAATAGTTGAATTTTCAAGAAAATAGTTGAATTTTTATCTGAAAAAAACATAAATCTGCTACCAAAAAAAAAACACCATCAAATTGTTACCAAAGTAGTTAAATTTTTAGCCCCAGAAGTAAATTGTATACTAAAACGATTAATCTTTAACCAAAAAGGAACATTCGTAAAATAGTAGTTGCATTTTCATGATACAACAACCAAAAATTCATCCAAATAGATCAATCTTGAACCAAATAAGATTATCAGGCAATAAAGGTAAAAATTGTTATAAAAGATGTTGAATTTTGAAACCAAAAGGACGAACACTCTTCGAAACAATTAAATTTTCTACGGTCAAATAATAATAATTTTTTTCATTGTCTCATTGTGAAAGAACAAACAGAATTTTTAACCAAAAATTATT
>CAKNWT010327588.1:0-14160 GCA_932066315.1 Andricus coriarius | reverse complement strand
TTGAAAATTCAACTGTTTTGTTGAAAATTCGTCATTTCTCATTGAAAGTGCAAGTAACTAAAATCTTTTATAGATTAAAATTGAACTATTTTTTAAAGAATTTGTCTTTTTGATTCAAAAACTCATCTGTTAAAAATTCATCTTATTTTGTTAAAAATTGTATTATTTTATTAAAAATTTTATTCTTTTGCCGAAAATGCAACTATATTGTAAAAAGTTATCCCTTCTAGTTTGGAAATTCATATCTTTTTGTAGAAATTTAATCTTTATGGGTTAAATGCAACTGTCTACTTAAAAATTAAACTCTTTCGGCTGAAAATAAACTTCTTTCCTAAAAATTAAACTTTTTGTGGAAAATTCGTATGTTCGTCTCGAAAATTAATTTTCTTTAGGTTCAATATTTAACTATTTTGTTAAAAATTTGTTTTTATTTTAGCTGAAAATTAATTTTTTTAAGTGGAAATTTAAAAATTCCATTTTTTGTTGAAAAGTTATATTTTTTAGTTAAAAATTCAACTATTCAGTTGAAAATTCATGTTTTTTCTTAAATTTGTTTGTTTCAATTAAAGATTGAAGTGTTTGTTTAACATTCGACCTTTTTTGGTTAAATTTAATTACTTTTGTTCAAAATTAATATCTTTTTCGGCTGAGACATCAAAATTATTACATTTTTTGTTATAAAATCTCCTTTCTAGGTTGAAAATTCATCTGTTTGGTTAAAAAGTGAACTGCTTGCATGGCGATTCTTTTTCTTGTTTAGAAATCAATTCTTTCAAACAAAAAATATATATTGGGTTGAAAATGCAACTGTTTGATTGAAAACTAACTTTTTTATTGAAAGTTTATATTTTCGGATTGAAAAGTCAACTATTTTGTTTAAAATTTATAAAATTTGTTGAAAATTCTTCTTGTTTGGTAGAAAATTAATCTTCTTGGTCGAAATTCAACCATTTTGAAAAAGCTTTCTTGGTTGAAAATTTAATTTTAGTTGAAGATTCGTCTTTTTTGGTTTAATTCAACTGTTTTTGATTTAAAATGAAAATTATTTTTGGTTGAAAAATTGAATTGCCTTGATGAAAGTTCGGTTTTTTGTTAAAAATCAGTGTTTTTAATCAAATATTTTCTATTTGGTTGAATGTAAACTTTTTTGTTGAAAATTTACATTTTCAAGTTGATAATTCAACCTATTTGGAGAAAATTCGTTTTTCTTCCCATTGAAAATCAATTTTTTTGAAGAAAATTGAACTGTTCCATTTTGGGTTGAAATGTGTTTTTTTTTTGGTTTAAAAATTAAACTATTATGTTTTAAATCTATGTAAATATTTTCAAATTCGCCTTTTTCATAGAAAATTAATCTTCTTGGTTAAAATTCAATTATTTGATTAAAATTTTTTTTTCTTCAGAATTTAGCTTTCACAGTAGAAAGTTAATATTCTTGGTTAAAAATTCATCTTTTTAGGTTGAAAATTCAACTCATCAGTCAAGTCCTTGGTCAATCAAATCGTTTGAACCTCGGGAAAAAATTTGTGGGCTGGTATTAAAAAAAAAGTAAAAAAAATGTTGATGGTTAATATATTCACTTCGATTTTTTAGATAAATTTTCCTATTAGTTCAAAAATTACGTAAAATTTGTTGTATGTACAGATTTGCTAGTGGAGAGTAATAAAAAATAAGGAATTATTAAAAAAATGTTGGTCTCTTTAGAATTTTTGGGAAATGTGTAAAAAATATTTTTTTTTTCGTCTTGCGAGAAGTGCGCAACTTTTGGAAAAATTTAAATATGAGAAACCTGAAATTTATTTAGCTTGAATCGAAAAATCATATCTAACTTTTCCCAAGAAAGTGCATTCATACCAAAAAGAGATCTTTCTGCACATTTTCAATAAATTATAAATTAAAGAATATTTTTAATTTTTAATTTTCCTAACTGTTAACTAGCAAGAACTGAACATACAAAAAATTGGCCATAACTTTTTTAACCAATAGGATTTTTTTTTAATTTTCAAATCCAAAGACCAAGCATAAGTTATTAACCAATTCCTAAATTGTGTTTTCACTTTTTTCGGTTGTTAAATGATACATTTTGTCCCCTGGGCTTGAAAGATTTATTTAATTTAAATATGTCTCCCTTTGACGATATTGAAAGTGTATCATTTTTGAAGCTTTATTTTAATTTGTGCCAAATATTCAATTTTAGAGGTTTTGATTCCAAGTTGGTGAATTTTGAAGTTATAAAAATCGCGAAATTATTTATGTTTGCAGATTTAAGAGTAAGAACTGACTAATTTTGGTTAATACTAATTTAAATTGTACAATGAAAAATAATTGTCATGTGTAGATAGTCTCATATTGAATACATTTAATTTCAAATTGTATAATTACAATACCTTTCTATTTCAGTAAGTATTTAAATATAAAATTTAGGATGTTGTATAATTCTAAAACATTTCTGAAACTGAAAAGAAACAATTTTGAATATTTTAATTTTAACAAAAACTCTGTCTATCAATGTTTTTAATGGGAAATTATACAATTTTGATCAATTTAAAACTGAAATTTTCCTGCAATTTTTAATATTTGTATTTGAAACTATTTGCTTTGGCCAAGTTTGCAACCAAAAAATTCCTTACTATCAATGATTTTAATATGAAAGACTCAAAAAAAAATCTGGTTAGTTTAACCAGACTTCCAGTTAGGCCCTTACTACTTTTTTCTGGTTGATTCAACTAGAATTCTAGTTTTTTAAAAGAGAAATTCTAATTAAAGTAATTTGAATTCAGATTACTTTAACCATCGTTTTAAACAGAGAAAATGGTACCAGTATATATACCCAGAATTCTGCTTAACTTAACCAGACATTTTTGTGAGTAAATTAAATAATGATAAAATGTGAAAGTATTCACCTACGGAAAATTCGAAATTGTTTAATTTTTAGCGTTAATAATTTAAAAGCTTTTGTCGCTTATTATTTATTTTTCTGTCTTATTATTGCGTTTTCAATTTAAAATGTTTAATTTTTTAAGCTTTCAATTGTGAATTCTAAAATTTTGAGTATTAATTTAGAATTTTTCCAATTTGAAAATAATTTAATTTAAAAGCATATGATACACTTATTTACTTATCATATGAGCCGCCATATCAGTTTCTCTGGGTTTCTCTTTACAATAATAAATACTTTTTTTATGAAAGAAAAATTAGGTCGGTAAAGCAGGTATTGAAATTTTTCAAAAAGAAATATTGTACAGGCGTATGTTTCTTCAGCATTTCCAAAACTTTGAACGAAAAATACTTATTATGCTGGATGAGCTTGATTTAAAGCAATATCATTTTTTTGGTACAAATTGCACATTTATCGACTTATTGAAGAAAAAAAAGACAATTGTTAATATTTTGAGTTTGAAAATTGGACTGTTATAATAATCGCAATAACTAGTCTTATGATTAGCTTATGTATATCATTAAGCTATTTCCCTTTCGGCGAGCCTCCAGGGGTAAGCGTAACACTACCCGATTTGGGTAGTGTTTTTTAGGTGGATAGTTTCTTGTAGTAAATAACTACAAGTGTGGGCTCACTACACCCACGACTGATGTAATAAGTATATTATACAAATATGTATCACATTTATGACAAATTTTTGGTATTTAATAAAGATTTGAGGGCAAATATAATATACTTTCCACTCAGAGTTCTGTAGAAATGAATCTTCTTAATCTAAATTTATTCAAATGACTGATTTAAATTAGTTAAATTATATTCAATAATGTTTTGGTAAATTCTTCTACTAAGAATTACTTGTTAAAAACTACCAATTAGTCAAATTTTACTAGCGATTAATTAATTTTACCTACTTGATGAATCAATAACTGAGTGCTAAAGTAAAAAAAAAACAATCATCGACAACACCCCAATGATCGCTATTTGGTAGATTTATGTAATATGAATAAAGAATAAACCTTTGGTAATATTTTTCAAACTAAAATTTAAGTTACCTTCAATATTTGTAAACACTCAGTGAAACTTATTTTCAAGTATTATCATTCAGATTAAGTGAATGAAAGAATAAGAATATTATTTTTCATGGGCATGTGCCAGTCACGTGGCTAATTAAATGATAAATATTCGGCGGCTTTATAATTTCAATAATGTAAATATTGTGCTGAAATTTTGGGAAATGTTTCGGTATATATAAAGGCACTTCTGTCTGGCTCGTTTTAATTATTATTATGTTTAAATAGTGAAATTTTAGTAATTTTTAATTTACAATGTAACTGAGAGCAGGGCTTTAAAGCCCTAGTTAAAATAGAATTAATCAAATTGCATAATTAAAAATAATCGAAAAAAAAATGAAATGGTCCAGAAAGACTGTCCCTTATATATTTTGAACCATATCCCAAAATATCAGCCCAATCTATTAAATTTTTTAATTATAAAGCTGCCGAATGTTATAACATGTAGTAATTTGTCACGTGACAGACTGTCACATTAGGGTGCTTCAAATTTGTTTTTTTTCTCGAATTTTCATGCATATCAAAATTTGTCCACCTTTGTCCAAGTTTCAATTAGAGTGAGGTAAATAATGAATAAAAGTTAACAAAATGAATGGTTTAAACAATTAATTGTTGTTTTTAATAGTATTTCATTTGAATAATGCTAAAAATTTTCGGTTTTTTCTTAAATTTTTTAATATTTGTCTGCTTTTTACTTTAAGTTAGTTAATAGTTAATTCAATTAGGAAAAAATAATTATTTAAACAAATGATGATTATTAACAAAAATCATTATCAACTATCTTCTTCTTTATTAATGCTAGATAGTTGCAGTTTCTTCTGAAATTTTTAACTTCTTACCTACTTTTTACTTAGTAAAGTAATAAATAATTCAAGTAAATGAACATAGTTGTTTACACAATTTATTTTTGTTTATCTTTTCTTAGATAAGTGCTAAAAATTTGCGTTTTTTTTTAACACTTACACTGTTTTGTCCACTTTTCACTTAGTGAGGTAATAATTAATGCAAGTTAAGAAACATAATTGTTTAAGCAATTTATTATGGTTTATAAGTTTTATGACTATCTTCTCTGGGAATAATGTTAGAAAGTTGCGGATTTTTCTGAAATGTTGAGCTTTTCTTTGACTTTTTACTCAGGAACAAATAATAAAAATTAATATGAATTTCAGCAGAAAGGCCTTCAATAACTATTTCAAGGAAAATTTACATTTAATATGATCCATGTAGAAAATTTGAAGAATATTTCAAATATGTATTTTAGTTCATAAAAATATATTCACTAAAAAGAAAGAGATTGTTTAAAATATAATTCTCTCTCATGTTCATTTATTATTTGTTCATACCCAAAAAGGCAACGCAAAGTTAAACATTTAAGAAAAAACTGCATTTCCATAGACAAAATATTCGGCCATGATAAAAAAAAGTGTTTCGAAAATCTTTTTCAAATCTATAGAGAGAAGGTGGAGTTATTTAAAAATATGGGGAAATTACTATTATTACAATTCATTTAATTTTGACTTTAGGGTTTCGAAAAATCGTCTTGTTTCATATTTTGATTCATTAATACAATGTATTACCAGGTACTTTATGAAAAATATTATACGAAAAAGTTTATCTTTTTTTTTTACTATTATTAAAAATCAACGTTAATAAATCAAATTTCTGATCTTAATTTTTTCGATTGTAATGGTCAAATAATTTTTTGGAAAAACAAGAAAAAATCTGCCACGGCCCGGATTTGAACCGGAAACGCCACTATCCATGAGTGGAGCGTTAACCAATTACGCCACCGAAGAACATTTGAAATTTCTAAATTATATTGAAGATTTAAAAATTATCCTGATTAGAATTAATCGTTGAAATTTTCACAGGTTATTAAAATGCAGATGTGCGTCATACTGTGAAATAGGAGAAACGAGAAATTTTCTACTGTGGCCTCGGTATAGGATTCATTTCCCTCAAATGATAATGCTTTCCCAGGCGGAAAAATTATATATAGTTCATATATATAGGGTGAAGTATTACATATAATATTTATTTGTTTTATACAAAAATTGTATAAAACAAATGAATGTTATATATAATATTTCACACTATACATAAATTATACATAATTTTTCCGCCTGGGTTCATTGTAGGATCAATTATAATGGGTTGTATATATTTCTTGTAATCCGTTAAAAATATTTCTTTAGTAACGTCGGAATTCATAATTAGAATAAAAATGTCCGAGAAGTCCGACTTGTCTATAAACTTTCGTTTTTCGAATCAAGTTCCATTTTTTTCGGCTCTGTCCATCGACGCGGCATACCAAATGATGATAGGGCGCGCCGATATTCTCAACGATTTGCAATAGAATCCTTTTATATTTGAGAATTATTATTTTCAAAAACGTTCTTGGGTAATATTACCCTGTTATAGTAGCGCGCACTTGTCTCGTCATACCTATGTCTATTTATTATACTTAACAGAAAAGTTGATAACAGTTAATAAAATATTTACATACAACGAAATAAATTTTCTTGCATCTTTTCAGTGCTGGATTCGTCTTCAAAGATCCCGTCTGGTATTTTGACAGGAAATATTATCGACCTGGGAATGTTTGACGAATGCATGTCAGTTGAGGCGGTGAAAGGAAATCTGGAAATTCGTGGTCGACACTGCATGTATTCAATAACTTTGGCCAATCAGAACAATTCAAGTCCTATCCAACCAACTTTTTCAATATGCGTTCCATCAGCATGTAATGCATATGATGTGGAAACATTTCTTAACAAAACTATCCATGATATTGAGTTTTTAAAAGATTTGGGAATCACTGAGATAACTGCAACTTGCTCAAGTGTTGGTCCTCAAAGATGGTCAAACGGAAGCATCATATCAGTGTAAGTACAATTACTTTTTGTTATTACTGTAAGTTTTTATCAATAATAGTAGATTTTTATCATTATTCTTGATTGCAGGACAATATTATCTATCTTTGTGATTTTCCTAATAATCTGTACGTTTCTGGATATCCTCCAAAGAAGTAAACCTCTTCAATCTGCAGTTGCGAGTAACTTGGCAGAGTTTTCATTGTGCAAAAGTGCAAACAAAATTTTGACAATGAATGCCAATCCCAATTCATTGACTGCATTGCATGGCATTCGATCTTTGAGTATGTGTTGGATTGTTCTTGGTCATGAGTATGTAATGAACGTTATGTACGTTAACGTTAACATGAATGATATGTTTGATGTAAGTTATTGAACAAAATTTTCTTATTTACAAATTGTTAAGAGATGGGGCGGGGGGGCGCGCACGGTAAACTGGATTCACTTACAGAAGCAGCTCAAGTTTTTTTTATAACAAAATTGAATCAAAATGCTGCAAGTAGTTGACAACTATATTGACTATTACATAGACAATTACAATTCCCTTCACAACTCTTAATGTAGCTGGTTACTCACTGTAAAAACTGCAAATCTCTTTTTTCATGGTATCATTTTTTTCTGTCCTGTTTTTGAATAGAATAACCTTATGCTGTGATTTTCAATGTACAACAAATTAATCTGGGTTTCTACCAGTGGTATATCATTTTAGTATCACTCGAGACTCTTTTTTTTGAGTCTTATTGTAATACCTGAAACTAGCACTGAACAATGAAATAATACTTTTTTCACTGTGTTGTCTCCAGTGTTTTAATCCACTTTTAATATTAAAAAAAGCTTTGCTTTTCTCTGCGCTTTCCAGCATTTAACTCTTCCTTAATATACTATTTGTTTCGATATTAGACAATAATAAAAATAACAATCAAATATTTTATTAATCATTTTTTCATTATGCAAAATAGTGGATTAAATCCTGGAAGTCTTTGTACATATTTATGGGCCTTTTCGCCGTGGATACATTCTTTATGCTAAGCGGACTTTTAGTGACTTATTTGTTCCTAAAAGAAATGTCCACAGGAAGGAAGTTCAATATTTTTGCGTTCTATTTTCACCGTTATATAAGGTAATAATAATAATTATTATTATATACTATATACGATATTAATGTTACTTAAGAGGAGACAGAACAAACTGGTATTTCTATTAGAACCAATTTTTAGTTCCTACGGAGTTGCAACAAAAAGGAACCCCTCTTTCTGAAAAGAAACCCAAAACGATGAATTTTTTCCAAAGGAGGCTCCAGTTGGTTTTCGAGAGGAACCCAATTTTAATAGAGGCTTTTTCCAAAGAATCTATGTTTTGCTTTGCTTGCTTTGACATATTATAGAACTCTGACGAACATAATTTAATAAAAAGAAATCAATTCGAAAATTTCATCGCAATTAGAATAGATATAATAACTTGATAAATATCATTTGCAAGTTATATAGCAAACTTGTGATCATAAAGGTGTATGCATACGCCATATCATTTGCTTTACCGTCAAATTCTGTGAATCCCTAACATAACAACCCCACTTTACAAACGTTTGTTGTTGCGCCTTCATGTCATCCTATTCAAGTATTCTCTAAAGGAACCCTTTTGCGTCTTTACAGGTTTCTATTGAAGTTCAAGTTCTAAGAGATATCAACTTTTATTTTAACCGCAACTTTAGCGTATACCCAGTTTTTTCTGTTGACATGTAGAGTAAATAAAAACAAAACTACTGCTTCTAAGAATGCAATTATTAGTAAATTATAATGCAACTGATGCAAAAGCTTTAAAAATTGTGTGCTTAATATGCATAAGGTTCTATAAACCCAAGTAATCATGTAACATGCAATTAATGTATAAAAATGTTTCTAAAAAATCTTGCAGAATAACACTACCAGTGGTAGCACTCCTAGCCTTTGTGATCTTCATCATCCCTCTTATCGGATCAGGCCCAAGGTGGGAGAAACTTGGAAATATAGTTTTCGCTGATAAATGCACTGAAAAATGGTGGTCGTTTTTGCTGTACACGAATAATTATGTTCAAACAGATAATATTGTGAGTATACTTTAATAAATATCAGTAGCGTAATTTTATTAGCCGCGTTTTTTTTAAAGATACACTAAAATTGTTTTTTTCAGTGCTTGGGTCATTTATGGTACCTGGCCGTTGATATGCAGTTTTTCTTTATATCGCCACTTATATTATACCCTCTTAGCAAGAAACCAAAACTAGGATTGGCAATTTGGAGTGTATTGTTTGTCTCGCAGATCGCGGCACCTGCAGCAATTACAGCAATCAGCAAGTATACGGTCACGATGGAAGTAGGCCAAACGTAAGTATAAAAATAAAAATGAAATAAAACCTCTTATTGAAAATATTACTTCTATTCAGGGAAGAAAAGGTATATTTGGCAAGTAGTTGCTGATAATGAAGAACCGAGTTCACCAGACCAACAGTTAAAAAAAAAATAATGTGGCCTATCTACGGGCAGAAATTATCTACACGCCAGTTTTTTTTGTTGAACTGTTGCTAAAGTCCCTTAATTTCATAATTCACACTATCAAACCAAGTCTATTTTTGTTATCACCTTGATAGTCTGGTATGGCCCAGGTTTGGCGCTGATCAGCTTAATACACTTACAGTGCAATTCTGCAATTCCTTGTAGAATGTTATACATTATCTGTACTTTTCAAATATTTCTGTCAAACTGATACCTTAATCCATTTATTTCAGCCTCGAGGAGACGTTATCCATGTTTAGAAACCTATACTCGGTGGCTTACGCACGAGGTAGCAGTTGGCTCGTGGGTGTCCTCTTTGGATATATAATATCTACAATACGATCAGATTTGAACAAGGTGATTCTTATTTGATTATATGCCATAAGAAGTAAGTTAGAAGTAAGCTAATGTTCGATACCACCATTCCATACCTCTACATGTCACGTTTGGTCGGTGTCCAGCTCTCCGTCGCGTTTGGTAGCTGTATTACTCTAAGTTCTGTGTAGAAGCATATATGACCTGGAGCTATATAGTGATCAAATGCGATGTGGAGCGGCAATGACCAATTTATTTTTAGGGGACGATGGACTATTGTGACTTGCTTTTGAAGAAAGGCTCTATCTACATTTTACCTCTGCGCCGCAACACCAAGGTGACCTTTACGACAAATCGTAGATAGAGTCTTTCTTCAACAATATGAAAGTATAGAGAAACATAACGCACACATAAGTAACTTCTATTCGTTTTGGATTGCAGAAAACTATTTGGATTGGATGGTATTGTTGTCTCGTTTCTTTGACGTTCTGCACATTGGGAATGAGGTCTTTCCAGCAGAAGGATTACGTTTACAACGTCGTTTGGGAATCATTTTTTGGATCGCTCGCGCGACCACTCTGGGCCGCAAGTGTAGCTTGGATCGTTTTAGTTTGCGTTCTTGGTTATGGTGGTATGTATATTTAATAATAGTCAGTGGCGCCAATAATTTTTCAAATAGGCCGAGTGAAACCTTTACAGCCAGACCCCAAGGCCTCTTTTATTGACCGCCCACCTTCGATATGCAAAAGAAAAAACTACAATTATTTATCAAATCTTTTTGTGTTGATTCAGCAACTTAATAGCTAGAAAGTAGATTTTCACTTTTTTTAAATTGAAAATTGGATTGTTGTTATCCCCGTACAAAGTTGAGAAAACGTGCCCCTCGAGGGCCATTAGAGCATAGAAGCTTAGAGCCATCAGGAGCATACTATTTTTTACTACTAAAAATTAAAAGACACTTTCAGAATGGTACTTTCATATGTGATGCGTTAGAACTAGTTAATAAGTATAATTTAATCGTGCGAGTTATGGATTTATGCACGTTTTGTTTTATTTTACTTTCTTCACTTAATCGGACACAAAGGTCGGGTGGTCACCCGATCTTCCTCCCCGCCCCAAGAGTTGGCGCCCCTGAATAATTTTTGTATAAATTAGCTACTCCTTCTTATATGAATCTTTTAATGATAATCAGGTCCAATAAACACGTTTCTGTCGCTTCCGATCTTCATTCCGTTTGGCAAAGTTTCCTATTGTGTGTACTTGATCCATATAGTAATTCAAGGAATGAAAGCGTTTGCATCAAGGACACCGCATTACTTCACAGACTTCCAAGTGGTACGCATGACTTTATTTTTAAATAATCGTTTTTAAAATAGCGATGGATGTATTTTTCATCGACTTATTCATTTTTTACAGTTCAACCTCTTCTTGGAAACTTTTGCTCTTTCCATTGTGGTAGCCTTCTTCGGCAGCTTACTTTTCGAGGGGCCCATTTTAACATTAGAAAAAATGCTTTTTCGAGGACAAAAAGTAAACAACAGGAAATCAAGGGAATTACTTGATGATGCAGATGAAGATAAATAAGTTTAAATAGTTTAACTACTTGTAGTTAGTGTTAATAATTTACTTATTTCTTTCGTTTCTTCTTTATCGAAGCCTTTAAAGTTAATGTACTTGAAATGAAAATGTAAATGAATGTTTTAGATTTTAAATTCATTTTTTTCGAAAAAATTACGTTAATTTTTCGCAAATGTGACATAAATTATTACAAAAACACATATTTATTAGAAAAAAAATATATTTTTGTGATCGCTGAGATGCTCATGCGCCTCAAACCTGGAAAGTGTTGGGAGGATATCTCGCCTTCCAACCATCAGCTAATGAAGACTGATTTATAGAATATAATTAATATGAAATAAAAATTATAGTGGTAACTTGCTCACTATGTACTTCTAATTGTTATTCTGTGTATAAATGCAGTAAAAATAAATATTTTATAATTTAAAATTGATTTTCTATATTTAATAAGAAGTATTAGTGGCGTCCGCTAGAAAAGAAGTCAGGTGGCTGCTTTTGTGGCACGCAGAATAGTCATTAATTATACATATTTGAAACAAAAGCGAACTCTCCAGGTCAAAAATGAACTGGCACCATGACTAGCTTAAACATCCAGCTTCTCTTTTGTACTTTCGAACCAATGAGCAAACGATCGAAAGCGAGATAGATAGATAGAAAGAGAGAGAGAGAACAATGGCGCATCCGCAACTTATCCACTTATACTATTACATAACCGTTACGTAAAAAATTAAAAATCTTTACTGCTCTAATCGAAGCTTCCTTCTTCATTCACTTCTCTTCTCCATCAAGCTTGCCATTTTTTCACATTCACTCTTTCATTATCTATTATTTGCTCATCTAGCACTCTACAATTCTTTTATCAACTCCTCACATAATCTATCCTCCCCTATACCACATTCTCTTGACATTTTCTTTCATCTTTTATTCCTCTTCTACATCTTTCCCACACATGCTCACATGTTTCCTCTTCCAATTCACAGATTCCGAACTTTCTGTTCTCTTTCTGTTCTCAAGGTACTCCTTCCTTTTTACCATATTATGCCATTTGCTATATTTTAATTCCTCAATCATCACCCACCTTTCTATTAATTATCTTTCCCTGTCTCCTTTCTCCAATTCTTCATAGTTCACTCCAGTCCCCACTTCTATATCTCTAGCTCTCAAGAATTCCCGCCTTTCATCTTCTACCTCTTGAACTCTATCTTCTTGCCTCTCCTTTCTTCTACTTCCTTAAAACACTTTTTCGCTAACTCTCGTTCCTTCCTCGGCCTTAGCTTTGTCTCAAACTTTCATCATATCTTCCCTACTTTAGTACTAAGTTCATCCATTTGAGCTTCTTCTCTCTTCATATATTCAAGCGTCCCGCAGTCTAACCCTAACGTCCACGTTACATATCTTTCTTGTAACCTCTTATAATCTCTTCTCTTTTCTACCATCCTCGTATCTCTGCTTGATTTCCTAATAACCGCCATACCATCGTATCAAATAATCACATTCTCCTTCTACAATTTTGTGAACCTTTCCCCTCTACCCCATATCGGTTTTATTACCCTTCCATATTTTTATCCTTTCTCTTATATGAACTCTATGATCTCCATATATTTTCAAGGTAGATCACAAATATTGCAGCTCCTTTACTTCTTCTAACTTTATTTCCTTCTACCTCCCAATCGATTCGTTTTTTTCTTTCCACTCCTTCTCTAAACCTCATTATCTTGTTCTCTTCTACATTTGAATTCAATTTTTTTCCCATTAAAGCATTTCTCCAATCCTGCAATTAGGCCCGTCATCCCTTTTTCATCCTCTGCCACCAGCACTATATTATACGCGAATGCCAGTTTATATATTTTTTCTTTCCTCATCCTAACTCCTCTCCATCATTTTCTCTTCATTTATTCTTCTAAGTCTTACCCTCTTTTTCACCATCACTTTTTCTATCTCAAATCGGTCCAATGAGTCGAAGGCCGCCCCTTAAGTCCACGATCATTGCTATCATTCACCTATTCTCCTTTTCTTCCTTTTCTTCCTTTTAATTCTTCTATTTGATAGATAAGTCAGAACATATATGTTGTCCATCGCCCCCATTTCTTATCCAAAGCCTGTGTGATTCGGTGGCTCTACTTTTATTTTTATTTTTTATCTTCAACTTCCTCTTTCAACCTGTCCGATAAAACAGTTAGGTATATATTATACAATTTTGGCAATAACATAACTCCCATTAATTCTTTAATCTCATCCCCTTTGTCTTTTTTCACTACGGGTACCGTTAACCCCTCTTACCATAACTCTGGCCACCTCTCTCCTCTCCATACTTTATTGCGCATTAACCATGATCATTTCTTTAGTTCTTTCCCCCATATGTTCAGACTTCATTTAGGATCTCGTCTATACTAGGTGCCCTTCCATATTTAATTATTCATAACACGTTGACTATTTCTTTCCTTATTGCGTCTTCTTCCTCGTTTCCTTCCCTGCCATCTTCTCTTCTTTTTGAAGTGTCCTTTATACCATTTCTAACAAACCCATGAAATACTTTTTCCATTCTACCATCTCAATATCCTGGTTTACTTTTCTCCTTCCTTATTTCTCTCTGCATTCACTACCTTCCAAACCTATTCGTCTATCCTAACCTTCTCCGCCTTTTCTTCAAACCGTTGACTTCCCTATTCTTTTTCTTTTGATCGAACAACTCAGAGTACACCATTTTTCTCCTATATTCTTCTCCACTTCTTTTTCCTTTTTTCAATTTTCTTAATTTCTATCCCACTTCCTTCTTCTTCTCTTTATATTCCTCATCCCATCCACTTCTACCCTCTCATTCTTCTTTTTTTGCTTGTGCACTGTAATACTCTTTT
>CAKNWT010327587.1:0-10236 GCA_932066315.1 Andricus coriarius | reverse complement strand
GAATTTGAATATTGTTAGGAATATCCTTTTTCTTAATCATTACACACGAAAATTAATTGAGAAACATATTACAATTAGAATTCAACAAATCAAAAACAAACAGAGTAACATTTTAGCTACAGGTGATCAGAAGGAATTGAGAGAATATAGTTCTGTTAATACTTTTGTTCTTCCTTTTTTTGGTCAAATTTCAAAAACTATTGAATTTATGTTAAAAAAATTTAATATTCATACCATTTTCCGTATACCATTTAAAATGGATTCAATATTAACTTTTTGCAAGGATCCTTTAGATAAACTTGAGAAGGGTGGTGTTGTTTACAAGATCACTTGCAAGGTCTGTAAGATGACTTATGTGGGACAGACTGGTAGACTTCTTAATACTAGGGTGGAGGAACACAAAAGTGATATTCGGTTTGGAGGCTGTTATAAGAGTGTTCTTGCTAGACATACGAGAGGGTTTGTTGATATTGACCATGAGTTTGACTGGGATAATGTTGAAATTTTGCATAGTGAGAGTAATGAGAGAAAGAGAGAATCCATGGAAATGCTTTATATTAAAAAACAAAATAAGTTGGCTATTAATTTAAAAACAGATTTGGATAAATTAAACAAGAGTTATTCTAGTATGATTAATTACATTTAGCAATGGATTCTCATGAGTCTCGACTTTCTCTTATTTCCAAATTCAGCACTTTCATAACGGATTTTCCTTTAGACCCATACTTAGGAGGTAGCATCGTATTTTCGTTGCTGTTTCCACCTGGTCTAAGTTTCTTATCTTGATAAGGGTGCTGTGTGAGCAGCGAAACGTTGGTAAATATTATCCATGCTTTTTTATTGTGATTTCAAAGTGATAAAAATAAAAAAAACGAAAGAAATAAAAAAGAGAAGGAAGGGGATTTGGTTGGTTGCCTTTCTCATTTTTTTTCCTCTTTTTTATTTTTGTCCGAAGAAACAAATTTTTATTTTGGTTTCAGGAATTGCAATAGGAGCATTTTGTGGTGTTTGTCCAAATTTTATCCTAAGATTCTTGGTTTATTTTCAGGAATTTATACATTAAAATATATAGCTATTTAGAATTGAGTGAAATGCTGGGTGTGAAAATAGAAGTAGATTTAAATCGTACTTTAAATGAATTAGACAAAGAAGACATTTCGTCAGAACTAATCACCGAAACAGGAATAAGTTCTAAAAATCTAAAGATACAAGGAACTGCTAATGAAGATGGAAATGAGAGAGTGGATTTAATAGCTAAACGGAAAAAAACTTTAACGTGGGTGGGAAAGGATTATTATTGGTTATACATTGCAGGATATTAGGGATTGTAAGAATATTAATCAATACTACTAAACTGTTATTTTGAAACTTTTCCTGCACCTAATTGACTTAAATCGATTAGCTACTTGATATCAAAATTTCCACTCCGCTCTCCTAATTGTATGCATCCGATTAAAATTGGTTTGGATTTCGTCGGGGATGAGATGAAGTATTGTCAAAAATGTAAAAAGTGATTAGTGATTAGAATAAAACAATAATAATAATAATGAGGAGCCACGTCACTAGCTTAAGAAGAATGTAATTGATAAACAACCTTCAGATCGAGTACGATGGCATGAGTAGTGGAAGCGAATGATCAGAGTGCCAGCATACAATTTTGGCTATATTGATATAATTATTCTATATGCCAGCGCCTCTTAAAAGAGCTAAATACTCGTGTAAATCACGTGATTATAGAATATTAAAGTGCGAAATTGAAGCAGTTCCTCGCAAGAGGTCAAGAGACCAATTGCTTTGGAGAGGGTTTCATAGATGGCCGCATGACAATTTAAGGCATTCGTTTGCAGATAACCAATCGTGAGACAAAATACACCGAAAAATAAACTTTTGATAATGATGTGTGAAGAACACAACCGAAAATGATGGACGTGAGATAATATTAATATGAATCAGCTGAATTTTTAATGCTTAAAGGGTCATTGTTTTCTACTACTGAATCCGCTCGAAGGACGATAAAATGCAGTTCTGTGTATGGGTTTATTGGTAGGTTTGTGGTTTAATTTGGTTTTTATTAAACAATAACAGTCAAGTAATAAGAGCAATCGAACTATAATTCTTCGGCTTTCTAAATTATCACCCGCTTCGAGATATATTATTTGTTACGTGTTCACTCTAGATTATGAAAGCAGTTTTATCACAGTTGATATACCTTTTAGAATTGTTGTATGTAGTAATTTTAGAAGAAAACTTTCCTGATGGAAATAAACACCTTGATAAATTTAAAACAACTTTCATTCTTTCAATAAATCTTGACAAACAAGGATTTTACGTTCCGACCTACGGTAAAAATTGGAACTGTGAATGCTTTATACTCGGAGGATAAAGATTGCTTAGAAACGGAAGCATCGTTCTTTTGGTTGTTCGTTATCGAACCAAATATAGGTTATATAGTTTTGTTTTCAGGTTTATATTAAGTAATGCTGATACTTTTAATCTTGTAGATCAGCTTGAAAATATTTCTGAACTGATTCGAATCGAGTATCACCCAATATTGTTCGGATCCTTCTTTGTATTCATACAGTGATATTTAGATCCCCACTTAGGAAAGTGATTGGTTCGCGTGGTGCAAATTATAGAACCATAGTTGAATTCAATTTTATCATGAATCTGATTTGCTTACAATTAAGACAGTTTCATTAGCTAATAAATTTTCTGGAGAATTCTTTTTTTTTTTTGAAAATTTAATTATTTTCTTAGAAAATTAAACTGTTTGGAAAGTTCAACTTTGGTTGAAAATTTGTCAATTTCTTTGTGTTCAAAATTTATTTTTTTTAATCGCAAATTGAGGTATGCCAACTTTGATTGCAAATTGATAATTTATAGTTTTTGACAGAAAATTTAACTACTCTAGTTTTTGCTCGCCTTTTTTGGTTCAAATCAACTTCTGTCAAAAAATAAATTTTATTCTTTTTTTCTTGATTGAAAATTCATCTATTTGGTTGAGGATTCAACTATTCTGTTATAAATTAGTTTTTTTTGTTTAATTTAACTGCTTGAGAAGACGTCTTTTTTTGTATAAGATATAGAATAATATAATAATATACAATAATAAAAATAAAAAAGACAATTATTTGGTACAAAAGGACACCGCACCAAATTGCCTTTTGTTAAAAATTTGTAATATATTTTTTTCCGTATTTTCGAACCTGCAGAATAAAAATTTGAAAGAAAAAAATTGACTGTTTTGAGACAAAAACTAGTCAAAGTTTCAATTTTTTCATGAATTTTAATAGGAAAATGCTTATTTAAGTGAAATGTTTTTTTCTCAGAACCTCTTTGATAGATTTGGCTAAAAGTTTTACATTTTGACGATCAGACTTAACGAGACAAAAGGCTCATACTCACGAACTGAAAATATTATTTTTTACGATTACTTTAATATTTGTTTCTTTTTATGCATTAATTTTTTATTATCAGGTACCCTGAAAATTGAAAATTATCAGTGAAATAAAGTGGCTCAAAGGCTAAAAGTTGTGAATAATATAAGTATAAAAATGTGTAGAAATTATGTCGATAGTTCATTAATCGTATTTATTTATGAAGTAGATAGTTGCTTTATTTTTGTAGCCGTTTGCAATAATTACGACAGATAAGAATAAGGAAGACAAGGAAAACTAGATATTGCCGGTTGGTTGAATAATTATAATATATTTACAAAAATTGAACTTAAAACTTTTTTCTGTCCGACAACATTCATTTTTGTTGTCTCGGGAAATTTCAGCCAGAAATTATTTTTAAACAAGAAATTGGAAAAGAATAAATTGAAAGCTATTTTGCTTTGTGCTGATTTTTTCATTCCAACTTCAGTAGATTCAAGGAATTTTCCTTTCATTTTAAAACTTTTGTTTTATAACATGAAATTTTTTCAAAATTTTAACAGTTTTTCAATTTCAGGATCCTCATATGAGGATACGAATATGACGATAGTCTATTTGTCGTATTTGTTTATGAGGTAGATAGTCCCTTTATTTTTGTAACCGGTTGCAATATAATTACGGCAGATGAGAATAAGAAAAACGAGAAAAAATATATAAATTCTGGTTTGTTGAATAAGTAGCATGTATGAAAAAAAACTTAAACTTTAAACCTTTTTTTGACGAAATAAAATGGTGGAAAAGAATACTTTGTAAGCTATTCTGCTTTGTCCTGATTTTTCTTTCAAACTTCAATAGATTTAAGTCATTTTCTTTTTATTTTAGGACTTTTTTTATAATATGGGGACAATTTTTCAAAATTTTAACATTATTTTGATTTCAGTATCCTTCCAATTAGAAATCCTAAAATCCCACAGTTATTTTCTTTTCAATTTTCAAATCATCTTCTTTTAAATTTCGAAACTGCTGATCAAATTATTTAAAATAAAATTTGTTTTAAAATTTTTACGCAATGTATCAAGTTTAAACGAACTGTTATGTAAGATAACGGGCAAATAATACGAATATGACAATAGTCTATTTATCGCATTTATTACTTTGTATTCATATATACATTCGAAAATATTACAATTATTATTACAGTTTGCAATAATTGTGGTAGATAATTTATGATAAGGATAATTATATAAATACACGTTTGCTGGACGAGCGTCTTTTATGATCAAAAACACGAACTTAAAACGTTTTTTAAATTGAACTTGAACAGTCGCATACAGAAACATGCTGAAATTCTTTCCGTGTATTCTGGGTACTCTGTCCATCGCCGTGAGTATTCTGCATCAGAATTCATTGGAATTCATTAGAATCCAAAGAAAATAATTTTAATCAATTTGAATTTTGATTAACTTAATTATAATAGATGGATCTCAGCGAAACTTCAAAAAATTGAATTGAATAACACTGAAAAAATGAAATTGAATATGATTGGGGCTCAGCAGAATTTTATTAAATTTATTAGATTTCAGTTAAACTCAGTAAAATTCATTGAAAATCCTTCAAATTTCTGGAAATCTATTGGGATGAAAAAATGTAAAAATTCGAGTATCGCTTACTACTCTCTGGGATCAATAACGCAGTTAATAAATGTTGAGAGTGATGTTTTGTGTAAAAGATAATTTACAATTATTTGAACAATTTTTGTTTGTTTATGTGATAATTCTTACAAAAGACAGCTTTTTAATTATTTGAACAATGTATAGTCGCCAAGAACAGCTTAAACAGCAATTATTAGCTGAGGAGGATACCTTCCCAAAAATCGAGAGTCCCTACGAATTTGAATGCCTATGTAACACATATAGAGGAGTCAAGTTAGACGTTGCTCAATATGTGTAGTAAGATGTTTTAAAAAAAATCTCTACGCTAATTTGAAAATCAAATTTTCTCAACCATTTCGAAAAATCGATGAAAAACTTGAATAACTTCAATAACTCAAGTCCTAGAAAAACGAAAACACTTTGTATATGTATATTGGGGTTGCTAAATATGAATTTGAGGTAAAAAAATTCAATATGACGGACCAAAGTTTGTAAAATTTATAAACTTGGAAAAATCCTGGTTTCACTTTTCCTTTGTCAATCATATTTTCCGATATATCCACCCTGCGAGTTGGGAGTGAGTTGTGCCGCGCATATCGTACTCTCCTTTCGTAGCTCATGTCTCAAAATGGGGTCTTTCCTGGATGAAAATGTACAGCACTAAAATTATATGCAATTTTCCGTTCTACAACTTAAGTTTAACGCGTTTTCATCGAAAAACCCTTTCATTTGAAGACATGAGCTAAGTCAGAAGGGTTAAATCCGCGCGGTCAAACTCACTCCCTACTCCTAGTGTGGATATCTCGGTAAGTATGGCCGACAAAGAAAAAATGAATACCATGATTTCTCATGTATTTTTTATGTACAAGTTGCCTGCAAACATTAATTTCTTTCCGAAAACTTGATTTTCGGCCTCAGGGCGTCTTAAAACGTAAAGATCGGTTAAAAAATTCTCGTGTCAAGTTTCGGATAATTCTAACACTTTCTCAAGCATAAATGATTAGAATATAAAAAATGCATTAATTTTTTGATAAATTCAAGGACAGGAAAAATATCATTTTTTCTGACATGTTTAATTGTCAAGCTAACCATCTTTTCGAGTGTGAAACATCATTTTTTTATTGGATAAAAACTGACTATATGTTTAAGATTTTCTCCCTTTTCCAGGCAGCATTCACAGTTGATGTTAAGAGAACATATTTCTTCAATTACCCAGGCGCGGACAAAAATCCCTATATTAGAACAGCTAGTTTACGGAACGGTATGGATAGCACGTCGGATGACATTTATATCACATGGATGAGAAAGCTTACCCCTGGGTTTTTAGACGAAATGCATGTAATGCAAGAGAATAGTCAGATTTTTTTATTGGAATTGTTTTTCATTAAATGAAATCGATGATCAACTTTTAAAATCACTTTATCAAATTTTGTTCGCAGGTAAAAGTCACTTTCGACTATAAAGGGAAATATCCTACAGAAACAACAACGTTTGACGTGACCGCGGATTACCAGACTGAGAAGATTAAAAATTTTGGAAAAAATTTTTTGGATCGAATAGTGGCCCAGGATATACGCTATAATTCTAGAATTATTCAAAAGGTACTTTCTTCAGAAGCCCTCTAGTTTTATAATTGTGAACCTCTTACCCGATTATATCTGACCTTGTTTTTGCAATAACTCAAGCCCACACCAATAAGAGATATAGGTTTGAAAGTTTGGGAAATTAAATGAAAGGAACATGGAAGATCATACATACGTAAGAAGAATTTTCTAAAAAAAAAGCAATGCAAATATATGACAACTAATAAAAAATCCCAGCAGAAATTTGTTCTATCAGACCAAAAGTAAAGTGTTTTCAATGAGTAATTTAATGCGCTATAAGTTTGTAAAAATAATTCTGAAAAATTTGAAAAAATTTGCCTGTTCTGATTAAATAGTTTCAAACTTCTCATGTTATCTATTCGTAATGGTTTGAAAACAGTTCTATGTGTTGAATGGTTTTAAAAGGAGTATTTGATATTTCATCCAGGAGAGATTTTTATTTTAAATCAAAACCGGGCTGTATTCTGTCCGAAAAAGGACATTTTCCATAAAGCTTGTATCATTAACCAAAAAAAATTAAAGGTCTGATAAACTAAATGAATTTTTAAACCAAAGACACTAATTTTCAACCAAGAATGATATTTCAGTCAGAAAAGAAAAAAAATTATAATATTATGGAATAGGAAAAAGAGCGTGAATGGTGATGAAAATTGCATTATAGAAGAACGTCTTAAGTAATTTGTGGATGACCTATTGTTGGTTGCTTCAAATTGATGCTTTAAATGATGGCGAAAAAACCAGGCTTTGCCCAATATGTCAAATTAGGCACACTGCTCTTATCATATCACTCGATTGCACTAAAAACCTGTGTCCGTGACTGATGATATACACCGGGACAGATCCATGCAGACTATTCAAAAATCAGACTCTTATAAAAAAATGCTTTCGATATATTGGGTCATATAAACGGGCTCTCCAGAATGAATATTCCAACCCTATAAACGGGCTCTCCAGTGTGTATACTCGCGAATTGTAACGAGTGCACAAGCAGAATATGGGATTCCGAAACAACGGCTGACACCAACGAATATACTGATCACTTGCCGCGTTTCGCGACCGTGTTTAGTAGTGAAGTACCAGGCCATGATTACCTGTTGGTGAAAGGTGAGCCAACATAATAATAACATGTTAGCTCTAAGAAAGTATGCAGAGGCGACTGTTGTCACCTAAAACATCATCGCAAAAGATTTCAAAAATCTTATCAAATTAATTTATAAAATTCTCATGTCATTAGTCACCTCGACTTATTGTTAGTCCATGGGTGATGACGAAAAACCGGGTACAGCCGAGAACAAGTTTAAACAAAAATCATATAAAAATAACAATTTTTCTTAATCGCAGGGTACGAGTAAGTGTCTGGGACATCTTAAGTGGAACAGAAATTATGCAACAGGTGTTCATTGTGACGTCCCTGTTATAGTCACCTTGGAAATGAGAAGTTACCCGACGTATGAGGTTACTACGAAAGCAATTTATGAAGGACAATTCAAGACAGATGGGGATTACTGTCCCAAGGAAGAAGAAAATTAAAAAAAAATTACACTACCGACACGACGGATAGTATCGATTCACCAACCAGGTGACCTGTTTAAAATTAGCCTTCACTTTAAAAGGTAATAGGGCTGTCCATACTATAGGTACAAATATTTTTTAAATCCCGTTGGAGAGCTTATCAGGGTGCGCCGCCAGAAATAGTTTCACCATGTGTATATTAAATTGTCACTTGAGAAAGTGACAATCGGAATATTATTTTTCTATTTGTGACGTAACAGTTCAATACCCACAATGCTAAAAAACTTTGACTAAGCCTCATGGAACGTAGAATTGAATAAGCTTTCCAAGGGTTTTTGAAAAATATTCTTTATCTATATTCTAGGCGGCACTATCACCTTTCAGAGTTAAGGCTTATTTTTATGGGTCACCCGATTAGTGGTCCGATAATATGTATGTCTATATTAATTTGCACTGTTTTTGGTAATGGTTCATTGGCCCTTATCCAATAAAGCTTACACGGCAAAAATCAATTTGAAATTTAAAAAAGTAGCAATTTATTTCGAAAAAATAGATATAAGTTAATGATTGACGAAGCTCTATTAGAATTGAACGATGGTTCAGACTTCTCGTTGTGTGCAGACCATTTTTATACCCACTTCTGAAACTGAGCTGCTAAATATGGAAAACTCAGAAAAAATTAGTATATTATAAAGAAACAATTCTGATTATTCAAGACAAACTAAAGACTGCTGATCAACTGAAATTATGACTAATGAACACAAAAAGTTGCCAAACTCAATTAATAAATTAATAAACGCTCTTTGGATATAGTTATGGAGTAATCATGATTGGTTCATCATGACTGCTAAATTGTTATTTTGAAGAGCGAACTGGCGCAGCAGGTGGTACTGCTTTATAGAGCAGTCGCAATTCTGGTAGAACTTTAGTATTCAATAAGGTGAGAAATGGAAAGGATTAATTTCCATCTCTGAATATAAAACAAACCCAAATTCAGTTATTTACGATGAGGGTAGCGTGACCAAGAAGCAGTGGACTTTTTTTATTATTCAATGTTGAAGAACGAAAATGGCGTGTCGCGAATATTGGGGAAATGCAAATGCGGAAGTCTATTCGCAAATTTTTTAAATGAATCTAATTGACTTAAATCGATTAGCTACTTGATGTCAAACTTTCCACTTCGCTCTCCTAATTGTATGCATCCGATCAAAATTGATTTAGATTTCGTCGGGGACGAGCCGAAGTAGTGTCAAAAATGTGAAAAGTGATTAGTGATTAGAATAAAACAATAATAATAATAATGATGAGCCAGGTCACTTTCTTAAGAAGAAGGTAATTTATGGACAACCTTCAGATCGAGTACGATGACATTTGTAGTGGAATCGAATGAGCAGAGTGCTATCTACTACTGAATCCGCCCGAAGGAAGATAAAGTGGAGTTCTGTTTATGGTTTATGGCTAGGTTTGTGGGTTAATTTGGTCTTTACTAAACAATAAGAGTCAAGTAATAAGAGCAATCGCACTATAATTCTTTGGCTTTCTAAATCATCACCCGCTTCGAGATATATTATGTGTTACGTGTTCACTCTAGATTATGAAAGCAGTTTTATCACAATTGATATACCTTTGAGAATTGTTGTATGCATTATTGTTGGAGGAAAAATTTCCTAATGGGAATAAACACCTTGAGAAATTTGAAATATCTTTCATTCTTTCGCTGAATCTTGACAAGCAAGGATTTTACGTTCCGACTTACGGTAAAAATTGGAACTGTGAACCCTTTATTCTCAGAGGATAAAGATTGTTTGCAAACGGAAGCATCGTTCTTTTGCTTGTTCGTTATCGAACCAAATACTGGTTTAACAGTTTTGTTTTCCGATTTATATTAAGTAATGCTAATATTTTTTTATCTTATAGATCAGCTTGAAGATATTTCTGAAGTGATTCGAATCGAGTATCACCCAATATTGTTCGGATCCTTCTTTGTATTCATTCAATGATATTTAGATCCCCACTTAGGAAAGTGATTGTTTCGATTCAATCTTTGCGAAATCAACGTGCCTACCCCTGGAAAAATGGATATGTACGCGG
>CAKNWT010327581.1:0-10399 GCA_932066315.1 Andricus coriarius | reverse complement strand
CGCCGATCACCACTGAACCACCATGCTTTGTCTCCTCAGAACGCGATCGAGAAGCAACGACTGCGCATGCAACTGCGCACTTCCTTCGGTTACGATAACTTATATTTCTGTTACCGTCTAGGAATTTTGAAAAACTATTTGTAATTTTCAGACACCGTTTCTGAAGTTTTTTAAAATTTAGTAAATTTACTATAAAAGTTACTGAATTTCGTTTTCAGCAACATAATTTCGTAACTTCCAGTTACTTTAGTATCTTAAATGTGTCGGAATTTTCCGAACATTTCTAATACTGTTATATTTTTCCTACACAACATTTTTTCTATATACACAGAATATTTCCTACACAGAGTTTAATATTGTTTAATACTGCTTTTTTCCTACACAAAATATTTTCTACACAGAATATTTCCTACACAGAATTTAATACCGTTATAGTTTTCCTACACCAAATATTTCCTACACAGAAATCAATAGTAATTATTTTATCATGAAGATATTCTCAAAATATTATAACAAAAATATTATGTCCAATATTTTTTCAACACAAAATATATTCTACACAACATATTTAAAACAGTAAATAAAATATTTTCTACACAAAGTAGATCCTACACAAAATACCATGATTATACTTCTACTTTAAATATTATCGCTGCTATACGACAAATATTCTGAGTCAAGATATTCAATACGGGCATATTCTACACAAAAATATTAAGTGTCAAACTTTTCCTACACAAAACATATTTTACACAAAGTATTTCCCAAGGGGGCATATAAAAAAGCAATATCAGTTATGCCTTCAAGGTCAGTGATGTAAGTGAACTTGACAATATATGTAAGAGATTTGATTTAGAAGTTTTGCTTCAGAGTAAATTGAAAATATCGAATGACATCGGACAATATGGGAGCTGAATCTAGGCTTAGGGCGTCTAAATTTATACATGTAAGAATTTGATTTAAGTCATCGATGCCCTCCCCCCCTCAATTTGTTCGCTTTCCGGAAAAAGAAATTCCTTATTTTTTTTTAGATTTAAATTGGTCATCACTAACCCTTGCCCCCGAGCTTTTGAAATTAACATGTGGTTTAAAATGGGATAAGTTTGTTTTTCGACATAATTGAAAAAAGAAGTACTTCTTGTTACCTTTTTGTGAATTAAAGTTCAGTCACCTATTAGGGAATGTTTAAAGAATAATTTCTACACATGAATTTATATTTTAAGACCTCAATCCCTTTGTATTGTGCCCGGAAAATGCCCCAAAAAATTACAATGTAGCAGTTTTATGTACAATTCATTGTAAAGAAGGTATTTTTTAAAAACTTTTTCAATGTGAATTACTTTTATTCGATGAACGACCAGCTTCCAAGTATTTTCTAACTAATTTTGAGTTGTTTAAATAATTATTATTTGTTCAACATATTTTGTTCGCCTGTGAAACGTGAATAGCTATTATTTTTTGGGCCTGATATATTTGATAAATTTAAAGAATAAGTAATATTTGTTCTCTAAAATATTTAGTAATTATTTCAATAATTTTTATTGTTTGGACAATTGTTTTATTTTTATTGTTAAAAATGTATTATTTCCTGGAAATAATTACACAATTAACGAATGTTAAATTTTTTTTTCATTTGAAATGACACCGTCAGTGATATTATTTGATTTTTAAAATCATAAAAAAACTATTATTCTCAGATATCTTATTTTTGGCACGACAAATACCTTAATTGCATGGTCATTTCATGTGGAATTTTCTGACTGAATATGGTGGTCTGTAATACTACAGAAATTTTAAGACCACACAATTGTATGCTTAATACAAAAAAAAGTAGAGAGAAGAAATCTAAAAACTTTTAAAGTTTTCACTAAAAATTATTTTGAGATTATAAGTTATATATTTTAAAACTAAAAAGAAACCGTATACAATGTATTAAATTCATAAAATTATTTTCGGGATAAAACTGATCAATATTTGCTTGAAGCTTTAATAACCCGAGTCGAAATTTAGACCCTGCTTTGACGCTATTTAAACCTATAGCCCCTACTTTAAGGTTTTTACTCAGAGAGAATGAAACATCAGAGCCTACTTTTACTCCATTTGAAGCTACAGGCCCTGCTTTGACGCTATTTGAACTTATAGCCCCTACTTTAAGGTATTTACTCCTAGCTATAAAACTTCTCTTCCTTGATGCTGACTCTACTTTGAATCTTTTAAGCCTACTATCTTAAAATTCGAACGCTTTATGTGGATTAACAGAATCACACTGCGAACTATAACGAAGAAGGAACTAATTGAATTTATTAATAAGCTGGCCTCAAATAAAAGAAAATATCGATCTGATACATCAAAGCAGGGCTCACCAAAAGGCAGTCAGTGACTGCAAATACTGGCAGTGGCAGTCGCGAGACTAGGTCAAACAGACCAGGAAACAGGCCGTCATATTTCTTGTCGTTCGACTGGTCCCTAATCCTTCACGGTAAATAACAGTTTGAAATGCAAAAATGTAATGTATTGTGAATTCAAGTAGAAAATAATCAGACTCTTCGGTGTGAAGAATGAGCCGCAACGAGCCGTGACCGTAACGACCGTAACCATTTCCAGGACTGCTGGAAACCGAAGTAAAAAATGACAGAAAAAATTGGTGGCAGTCATGCACCTGCTGAAAGTGGTGAGCCCTGCATCAAAGGAATGTGAAACGAAAAAGCAGGCTCAAGATTCATCAACACCTTTCAATCACAGTCAAGAATATCTATCTGATACATCGAAGAAACCTGACAATAAAATGAACAAACTGGCTCAAGATTCAGAAACGTCCTCCAGTAGCAACAAAGAAAATTAAGAATATCTAATGTCAACAGGTTTATTATTATTCAATATAATATTTAATCATTGTCATTACTTATCACAAAAATTCGTAGAATTTAAAACCACCTGGATCATATTTTTCTTCTTTGATAAAAAATACTCTTCATTTTATATCCACGCTTATACTTTTATACCTTATACTGATATTGCATATTGCATTAATATAATAAAAAATACGGGAAATATATTTTTTATACGTCATTTTACATTTCTCGTCCAAATATTAATGCATTGTTATTATTATTATTATTATTATTATTGTCAGTGTAGGGGCTGGAGCAGCAATGTAGGGTCTGCAGCGACAATATAAGGTAGGGCCTAAAGCACCAAAGTAGGTTCAAATTTAGACACTACTTTGACGCTAAACGTGGAAAAACGGCCGATTTCGGACATTTTTAGCGTCAAAGTAGGGTCTAAATTGAATTGAAATCGCTGCTTATTTTGAACCTACTTTGCTGTTTTGCGCCTACTAAGATAGGAGTTACAGCTTCAAAGTAGGGCCTAAATTTCGACTCATAAAGGGATTAAAGTTAATAAGAAATTTTTTTCATACAAAATTTCATAAAGTTATCGATATTTATTACCAGCTGCAATATTTTTTTATGATCGCCACTTTTGAAATAATTTTCCTATTGAAATTTTTGGAAATTTTGAAAGAATGCAACAAATTGCGAATAAAATCATGCTAAATTGTTCTTATAATGTATCAAAAAGGCAATACGAAGTGCGAAGAAGAAATTCACAAAAATGTTTTCAAAGCTAAGTATAATTTGCCAAGATTTTCATTATAGTTTGTTGCATTTTTCGTCATTTTGTCAAACTTTCAATAGTTAGATTATATTAAAAGCGACAATAATAAATAAACATTTCAACTGATAATAAAGATCGTTAACTTTATTAACTGTTATATGAAAAATATTATTTTCTCATTGAATTGAAACAGGTTATTATTCAAAATTATTTACAAATTTTATCTAGAAAATAATTTCCTGAATTGATTACGTTGCAACAGTTTTTTTTTTGGTTATGAATGTAGAATTTATAATCTAAAATAATATTTGATAAAAATTGTGATGTTTTTAAATTTCTTCTACTTATTTTTTATTAAGCATTAAAATCTAATTTTTTTTTAAAAAGGGCCCGAAAGATTTTTGTTTTGTTTCTGGACATAAAATGTCCTTGTGATTATAGACTACCATAATCAATCGGTAAATCCTATATTCAAGGACTTTGGTATTAAAGTTGATTCAGCCCTACCGTGAATATAAATAAATAAAATGATTTTAGAATTTAGTACGACAAAAATCAGAATGAACGAATAGGTTTATAATAAATTATCATAAAAAAGGATAATAAACTAGGTTTAGCATAGTTTCGGGTGATAATGGACATAATAGAATAGGTTGTATAGAATAGAAGTGCACATCACCCTGGAAAATGGATTAAAGTGTATATCATTGTTCAAGAGAAAGAATCAAATTGACAGTGATCAAATTAATATTTTTCCGTAATTAAATTATGACTCCACAACCAAATCGGACTACCATAATTGTCAGGATAATCCCATATGCATGCATCTTGATATCAAACTTGATGCAGCTTCTCGTGAATAGAAATAAAAAACAATTTCAGAATTTGGTAGGACAGAATTAGAAAGAACGAATTGGTTTATAATAAATTATGACAAAAACAGAAATCATAAACTAGGTTTAGCATAGTTTCGGGTAGATGTGGACAGAATAGAATAGATTGCTTAGGATTGAAATGAACAGCACACTAGAAAAGGGATCAAGGTGTATATCATTGTTGAAGAAAAAAAATCAAATAGACAATGATCAAACTAACCTTTTCCCTTAATCAAGTTATGACTCAAGAACCAAATTGGACTATCATAATCATCAGGAAAATCATATAGGCTCCCATGAACCTTGCAATCGAAGTTATTTTAGCCCCACCATGAATATAAATGGACAGATTAAAATATTTTTAAAATCTAGTATGAGAGAATCAGAAACAACGAATAGATGTTAGAATAAATTAAGATAAAAATAGAAATAATAAACCAGGTTTAGCATAGTTTCGGAAGGAAATGGACAGAATAGGATAAGTTGTTTATGCTAGAAATGAGTATCACCATGGAAAAAAAATGAAAGTGGATATCATTGTTGAAGAAAAACAATTGCATAGACAGTGATAAAATTATCATTTCTCCAGGCCACAGATTGAAACTGGATAAGGAATATTTCATGTCATATAGATAAAAAAGTAGAATCTAACAGTATGCCCATGGTACAATAAAATCTAATTGATTTGAAATGAGAGTTAATTGATTCAAAAATTTTAGAAAAGACAGATGGCTCCAGTGCGTCATGCTTCTCAAATTTATTGATTTCTTTTTCGGAATTCGATAACTAAATATTGAAGGACATGTCTACGCGTGTTCTGAAGAGCTTTCTTTTATTCCCAGCATTACTTCTCTCACATCCAATTCAAAAAAAGACAGCAAACATCTTTTTTTATTCACACGATCACCTGAAGAGATCATTTATCATCGTACGGAAATGTAGAGGACACTCCTACGTTTTCGTAAGATCCGAATTTGCTCCTGACTCGAAGAATTCCGATCCCTAGTGTAAGAATAGAGTATCGTTTCGACCCGCTTTCTTCTTTTTGGTGATAATTGACGCTAAGGCGGATCTATCATCAGTGCTGAAAGGGCAGATAAATCGAATAATTGGGTGACGAGAGGCATTTGAGGCGAGTAAATTGACGGGTTAGTACTAGAAGACAAAGATCCTTTGTGGTTAATCGTCGCACTAGGTGGGCTGTACGCTTTTCGTGTTGAGCCTGTGTCGAGATCAAAATGAGTTTCATTACACGTCCTGGTGATTTAAACGCACCTCTCGCTGACACGTAGTCGTAAAATGGCCCTTTTCCTGTTGTTTCGCTCGATTTAGTGTATTTTAGTTATGCAATATCTTAAACGGCGTTTCATCTTTCTCAGAATAATCCCATTCTTCTCGTGGCGTTAAAAGTATGTTGTCAATTTAATACAGTAAATTGTATGCTATCTTGAAAAATTCTTTTCATAATTTAAATTAGAAAAATACAACAAAGGAAACTATTTATATAATTATTATTCTGATAGTGTGTATTAACATTTAACTATTTATTCTTCAATTTACGGCAGTTCTATTTCATCTAGATGATTTTTGCATACATCTCAACTCCATATTTGCAGGGCTAGAGTACAGAAATAGATAATAATTAAAATTTTTATCGAAAATGGGTTTATTGCATCAAAAATTCTTTAAAAATCAAACAAGCAATTTCATATAAAAAAAATAAATATTTTTCGGATTTTTAGCAAAAAAATGTCTTTCATACTGTGGTATCGCGATCTTCAATTTTTATTTTCTCGGAACAGAATTATTTCTTTCGATCAACCATTTTTTATTCAAAAAATTAAAAAATGATTTTTTTATCTTTATCTAAAGCCGAGTTTGAAAGCGCATGAAATTTAAATCCCAAAATTGTCAGCCGATTTTCTTAGCATTTGTTAACTTTTTTACATCAAAACTTGTTTACCCATATTCAGAAAATTTTATCTCGGAAGCATGATTTTATTTTATTTTTAAACTACAAATTGAATTTTTGATCGCAATCCGCATTCAAGCCTGGTCCAATTTTACGTTAGTGTCACTTTGATCATAATTTTTTGGCCTTAATTCAACATTGCGGCTAAGGAGTTTTTTTTGTTTATTTTGTTTTCGAATAGCTATTTCAATTTTAGAGAATTCGCTCCTTTGAAAAAATTTCATGTTGTTCGTTACCTAGTTCTGTACTGCCGCCCTTCATTTAGAAATTTGAATTGCGCAAGAATTTATAACAAATGTATGATTTTAGAAGTCTTTTTGTAACACAGCCATGATTTCTGCTCATATGGAGAAGTCTCAGACATTTTGGAAATTTATGGGAAATTTATGAATTGTTCAAAAGTTTGAAAAAGTCAGACATTTATATTGAATTTATAAGCTACCAAAAATTAAGAAAATGTTTATAAATTAAATTTTTTTGATCTTTTGAACAAAAGCGCTACGTCCTAGAATGCCCCTTTTTCAGTTTTTGTAGCCCTAGGCCGAAACCCTTATCGTTTCGGTCAAGTTTCTCACCATCCGTCATACTGTTTCCCTTGGGATTCCCCGAGGGATTCCCCTATCACTCGGGATCCCCCTCTCCTACAGGAACCTATATATCTCTCGGGACCCCTCTTATCCCACACAGCAAGAGTTAATGACTGTTATTAAGTGTTGTTATTAGCCGTTGCTATGGAGTTATGCCGATATTTGCTCAGGGTTGTTATTGCTTTTTGCTAGGGGATGTATTAGCTGTTGCTAATGGTTGTTAGTGACCGTAGCTAGGGGATTTTATTAAGCGTTTCTCAGAGTTGATGTTGACGGTTTCTCGGGAGCTGAATTGATCGTTGCTTAAGATTATTAACGATCGTTGCTAAAGCTTGTTAGTGACTGTTGCTAGAGGGTATCATAATCCGTTGCTAAGGGATTTTACTGACCCTTGCTAGATGATTTCAGTGGGCATTGCTAAGATTTATTATTGCATGTTGCTAAGGAATATTCTTTACCATCGCTAAGGGTTGTTATTGACAGTTTATAAGGTATGTTATTGTCTGATTCTAGGTATTTGTATTGGCTATTCCTAAGGATTTTTAAAACCGGTTGCTAGGGACTGTTATTAGTCGTTGCTTATAAGGTTGTTATTGAGTTGGAGTTAAATTCATCATTTTCACGGATTCGTATTAACCGTTGTTAAAGTTTGTTACTAACTGTTATTATGTGGTATCGATCGTTGCAAAGGGTTGTTATTGTTCGCTGCTAGGGGATGTTAATAGCAGTTAATGAGGGTTGTGATTGACCGTTGCAAGGTGATGCTATTGAGTGTTGCTCATGATTGATGACCGTTGCTAAAGGTTGTTATTGTCAATTACTACGGAGTTGTATTGATCGTTTATAATAGCTGTTATTGACCACTCTTAGGGGATGTTTTGGCCGTTCCTAAAGGCTCTTATTGAATCTTGTTAAAAGGAGTGAGCGGGCGAGTCTTAGGGTGAGGGTGAGATTTAAACAACCTACTTAACATCCTAATAGTTTACGAAATCCTTTTCTTGTAGGCGCAAGGCGCCTACTTTTAATGATTTTTTCTACCTTTCGGGTTGAGAGGGAAGTACGGCTAATGGGGTAGAGGTGTCTTTCACATTCGACTAAAATCGAGATGATTTTAGTGGGCATTGCTAAGAATTATTATTACCTGTTGCTAAGGAATCTTCTTAACCATCGCTAAGTGTTATTATTGACAGTTTATAAGGTATGTTATTGTCCGAATCTATGTATTTGAATTGATTATTCCTAAGGATTTTCATTAACCGTTGCTAGGGACTGTTATTAGCCATTTGTTACTAACTGTTATTATGTGGTATCGATCGTTGCAAAGGGTTGTTATTGTCCATTGCTAGGGGATGTTATTAGCTTCAAATAAGCGTTGTAATTGCCCGTTGCTAGGGGATTCTATTGAGTGTTGCTCATGATTGATGACCGTTTCTTAAGGTTGTTATTGTTCATTACTAAGGAGTTGTATTGATCGTTGTTAATAGCTGTAATTTACCACTCTTAGGGGATGTTATAGAACGTTCCTGAAGGTAAACTCTTGCGCCTACTTTAAATAATATTTCCTATGTATCGGGTTGAAAGGGAACTACTGCAAATGGGGTAGGGGTGTCTTTCACATTCAACTAAATTTTTCCTAATGCCACTCGTTTAATAAACACTTTAACTTCTTACTTGCCCACTTTTTACATATCAGGGTGGGTATAAAGGTCATAATGAAGTGAAGTGTTACTGGAAAAGGCGTAGGAACGTGATTCTACTCTACCTTACCTATTTCCAATATATCCTCTTTACAAAACATGCTGCCGCCATAGTCCCTAAAATGCCTCTTTATGCAGTTTTGATTTGAAAATCGTAGTTTTTTAAATTTTGACTTTGAAAATGTATCGTGCACGTATTTTTAAGGCCATATTCGTAAAAAGCGGATAATAATACACCGATATACGAGGTTTTGAAAATATCAAAGGTATGAGCTTCCATGAAATTCACCACGGAATTTTCAAAAAACAGTACACAATTTAGTTTTAGTTTTACGTGCACAATTGATTTTTAAATGGTTTTTCATTTATTCTAAAATTTGGCGTGCAAATTGTTTAATAATTGTTCGATATATCCAATAATTATCCAAAGAATCAGTTTTTAATATAACACAAACTGGGGTGAAGCAGCGCACCCTTAATTCTGTATTTAGAGCGCGATATTGCTTCTTCTAGGTCAAACAGTTGAAGTTTCATAATTTTTAATCACAAGCCTCTATAATTTTACCTAGAAAAATCAAGTATCACGTTTAGAAATTCACAATCAATGTTGCGCCGCTTTATCCCACGTGCACCATTTATTTAACCCCAGTTTACAGTACCATTTTCGTGGTTGCAATTGGCTGTAATTGACAAGCGCGAATTTTTACATGCCTATGTCACTCAAACTGTTTATACCAAAATTTAAAAAAATGCATGCAAATATGTTAATTCTATCCAAAGTTATGCTGGAACATAAAGGGCAAAAAAAGTTGCAAACATACAGGTCTTCTTTTTGATGCGCGTGTTCGACAAGAAAATAAATGTTTTTCTCATTCAGGTTGAAATTCATAATAAAACAGAACACCATAAGACTGACTTCAAGCAGGTGCATTACTTGCAGTGAGCGGTGCTAATCGGGTTGCGTACCTCCAGGCTCTATTCAATTCTCTTGAAACTCGTATAGCTCTTTAAGCCATTCAAATTTATTCCTCCTTAATTACTTGCCTATAGCAGTAATAACATTTGGTTAATATTTTTTGTATTCAGACAAATCTTTCATTATTAATATAAATGAACCTCAAATAATATCCACCTATATTTTTGTAGGAGAAAAATTTTTACAAAATGTTAATTAAGAACATCATATTATTAATAAAAATGACTGTTGTGAATTGGTAATTGTTTACTTATTCGATGACTTTCTCGATTTTTAGAGTAAATGGTTTAAAACGTTTTGAATAACCTTCTTTCTAGTCCGAAAATGAAATGCCAGTTGGGGAAGACCTACAAACATATGTATTTTTGTCAAAAATTACGAAAATATTCCAAAAAAGTTTTTTCAATAACTTATTATTTTCATTTTTTCGGTTTTTCTTCCGACGGAATCACATGCACTTTACACTCACTTTAATCAATAAAAAATATTGTATATTGTTTAAAAAAACAAATAGATCATTTAAAAAAAATGGTTGGTTACTTTATTTTTCAATCAAGTTTTGGAAAAAAAACAATACAAGAAGATATGTGTTTTATTTAAAGAAATGCGAATAGGTCAAAGATTTCTTTAATGTTACATATTAATAGAATTGAATTATTTTAATGAATTGTACT
>CAKNWT010327580.1:0-17684 GCA_932066315.1 Andricus coriarius | reverse complement strand
TTTTTTCTTCTTTTAACTGCTAAAGACTGGTTTAGTTTTGTACTAATTTCAGTGTAGGATACACGCACATGTAACAGTACTTGATCATAACTATGGAAAACATTTGTATAGGCTGTAAATAAGTCGCTAACTTTAAGTGTGACGATTCGCTTAATCGCGGGGTGAATTAATACTACTACCTATTATCTTAATACATTTATTAACAAGTTTTCTTTTGACAAAGATTTGTGGAAAATTTTTTCTTGAGACCATAAAGAACTCATATTAACGGCTATTAAAAAATTTGAGACAAGTTCTGCACTTTCTACATCACGTCCAAGTCATGGTTTGTGACAAACTGCAGCGATTCGCCCTGGGGTTGATGGCATAGGCGATTTTTTTAGGCTTTATTAAAAGGAACAATTCTTTTCCACTACTTTTTTTCGTATCTCGGCTGATAATTTTGAATTTGAGACTTCTCTATAGCATTTTCGAAGAACGGTGAGTTTGGTCAAAAAATATTTCAAAGTAAGTTTTATAGATCTTTTTAAAAACACTAATTTCTTTTGTAGACTTTTTTCATATCACGTTTTTTTGGCTGAAAATGCTAATTTTCGATTTTTCCATAGTAGTTTCGACGTTTAAGAGAAAAACCGCAAATTCCATCAGAAAAAGGTTAAAGCAATTTTGTAGATCTCCTTACAAGCAATAATAATTGGTTTTTTGGACTTTTTTTGTATATCGCATAAATTGTCCTCAAAATGGAATTTCTTATTTGTTCGAAAGATTGAATTTTAATTTTTCGAAAAGCATTTTCGATATATACAACAAAAACTGTTGGCTAAAAACAGCTGGTTAACGATAACATACTTTCTTTTCAGGTCTCAAAAAAGAGCGTCAAAGCTCAATCCGATCTGATGAGTCGAAATGGTCAGAAAAATGGTTACGTATTTTTTTAACGGGCCCTTATTTAATATGATTAGATTCCGATTTTTCCTTATTAATTAATTTTGCTGAATGCCTTTATTCTGTCATTGTTTGCTTTGTAATCTCCCAATAAAAATTGTTCAATTTTGATGGGTTTCAATTTGAAAGACTACACTTTTGAATTCCCTGATTATTTATTAAAACAAAACTTCAGATAATATTTCCAGTTGCGTAAAATTTGAAACAATTGAAAGCAATGAAGTCTATAAAAAGTATGTTAATAAAAAAATCTTGTCATCATACTGATGGAATGAGGACAATTTTAGTGTTCCAAATTCGAAAGTAAGGACCATCCTATACCGCAGGTTTCCAGAAACGATACTTGATTTGGAACCAATGAAATTAGCATAAATTAAAATAACGAATCTGTATACAGGTATATATGTATTTTCAGAAGCCATAAATTATTTGTTCTCCGTTGGCTGAGCAAGTCTAAGTCAAAAGAGTGAAAAGAGTGGAAAGAAGGCCAAGGTCTTTGGGTACCGATCTATCGAGTTGCCTAGATCGTTTTGAGACAGGTACATTATACACATAGATTTTTCGGATGCGAGGTCCGAAATGAGATCTATACCTATAGGACCATGAGTACCGTACGGCTGACCGTTCCATTATTCTCATCTGCGGCATCGATTCACCAATACAGAAACACACATTGGTTTACCTGTGCACGCCAGAGGTGCACACCTGTTTCGAATGTTTGTCTGTACTTTACTCGACTAACACAGAGATTTCATAGCACTGAGTGAGTGAATCTGACCCCACTCTCAAGATCGAGGTTACTGTCGACTGCCTGTCGAGACTTACATTTTCTCCCCAAACACATTTACAGAACTGTACATATAGGAGATGTACGAATTCTTTCGTGAAAGCAGACCTTTCTCGCACAAATTTGTGTATCTTTTTCATTCAAGAGAATCTGAAGAATTTTGGGGAGTTCATTTGAATGAGAAGAGCACGCCGTCCAAATGTATTTGTTCTATTGCAAAGCGTTTTCATTTTATCTTCGAAGATGTAGGCTGTAGAGGAAAGTTGCCTAATTCGGGCCACCTTAGGTGACCCCCTTAATATTTTTATATGGAATACATTTCTTTCATCAATTACGTATAGGTAAATACATGCTCAGTACCATTATAGTTTATTACAAAATGATTTATTCTATAATGCAGGTTAATTAACAAAAACAGGAAGTAAATATGATTTTCATAACATATGCATTATTTCAGCCCTTTTCAATAACTATGAAGCGGGGCTAAAGTTCTACTCTTCAGTCCCTAAAAGCTGAAGGTCCGTAGTTACCACAAGTTATCACAAATTACCGAACATTTCCGGCAATTTTTACAATTTTTGCATACTCGAAGTTTGCGTGAATTTCCAAAATTTCTTGTAATTTATAACAATTTATAACTTTATCATAAATTCCTAAAATTTACACAATTTTTAGTAATTTATAAATCACCAAAAATATCAACGATGCAAAAAATTTCCGCCAAGTAAAAATTTATCGGTACAATCAACATAATTTGTGAAATTAAAGTTTGACAAGTAAATTTAAGATAGTATAGAACCCATTTTATGTCAGCAAGAAGTTATGAAAATATATTTATGGCAATGGATCATAGATTATTATGATTTGAAATTTCCTGACTACAGTGAATCATGTTTGTGGGATTTTCCCAAATTGGAAATTAATTCTGTTGACCGAATCAATTTCAAATCGCGCAGGCAGTCCATACTCAAGTCACAGTATTATGTGCTACTCAAATATGTTGTTTTTGAAAAGGAATAAGACCACACGTATGTTATCGATTTGCCGAAACATTTTTTTTACAAAGTTATGAGTGTATTTATAAATTTATAAATTTCATGATATTTATAAAATCCCTTAAGATTTTTTTCAATAATGCAATTTTACGGTGTCATAAAAAACAAAGAAGAACCTAATTCAACAGATTTAACAACTTTTACATCAAACTTTTTCCGTTGAAGTTGGCATTTTTGAAATAATCGATACTCTTCATTTTTTCTAACCTAATTCATTATTTTTCTACCAAAACGTTGTTGTAACTGTTAAATTAGGTCCTATTTGGCTTTTTATCATAAAACAAAATTGTATTGTTGAGAAAAAAATAAATATTCAGGGATTTTATACATATTTTTGCCAAATCTCGAAAATAAAGCGAGATAGAAAAAAGTGTCAAGAGATCTTTTTCTAGAACTTTTTTAAAGACGAATTTTTCCTTTTTTCATATTTTGTGTAGCTTTTGAAAAAATTTGAATTTTTTTGCTCAAACAAACAAAAATTCTCTCTTCTCTCCAAGGCTCGGACAGAGGACAGACTATTACGAAATAATTATATTCTTCACATAAGGTGGAAACTAGAAAAAAATCAGGAGAAAGAAACCGGTGGGTGTTTTGAGTCGATTGATTTTGAAAATGTTCAGAAAAACCACCAATTAAAAAATATCACAACGTTATAAAAAATTTGGATCATTTTTGGATAATACGCATTTTCAATTTTGAAAATTCAAATAGGTACTCATAATGTTGTCAACCAACATTTTGTGGCAATCGCGTAAGATACGTGTCGTCTTATTCTCTTTGAAACACAACATATTTGAGTAGCAAATGATTCTGTAACTTGAGCATGGACTGCCTGACCAATTTGAAATAAATTCTTTTGCAATGAGCAGACGTTGGCAAACCTTTAGTAGAAGACTTTTATCAGTAAGCAGATAAAAATTAAAAAAAAAATTCAAGTAGCGAGTTGAGAATGAGATATTCGGAATCTACCATTCTTTCCATTCCTTCAATTTCAATTCCTTTTTTATTTGTTTGAGAAAGTTTAAAATTTGATAAGTTTAAGGAACATAATTTAGTCGCTGTGAACGGCAACCAGGTAAAGCTCATTTTTGTTTCAAATAATTTTTTGTAGTTTCAAGTACTTTAGAGATTTAAACTTATGTTTTATGTTTCGTGTGACGTTTTGTTTTACTAAAAAATCATTTTCAAGGTTTTCGAAATGGTCAAAGCCCATTTAGTTTTTCCTCCACTCTACTTTAAAAATAAAAAAAGTAAAAAAACTTGCTGCCTGCTTGGACCAGGCGGGGGAAGTGAAACTTCTGTGGCGCATTTAGAGATGTGAAAAATTCAACTCTCAAATTAACAAGGCGGCTTAGGGAATATAGATATTTATTACCGATTTTACCATGCGGAATTTACGATTCTAAAATGATGAGGTAGAATGTACATTGTTTTTTTTTTACATTCTCATCAGAGAAGGTATTATATTTGTATAAAATTTGACCTCCTCCCCCCTGTTTTTGTCAAATGTTCACTTTTTGAAACCTTCTGAACCCGAAAAACAGATTTTCGAGAATGATTCTGCCTATCTGTACGTATGTCTGTAGATTTTTAGTCTGTTAGCACGATAACTTTAGAAAGAATTGACCGATTGGATTGGCCTTTGGTACAATCTTTTAGTGTTATAAACTGAAGGACAAGTTCGTTAGCCAGCCAGTTTGGATAAATTTTCAAAAAGTTAAAGCATTTTCAAAATTTTTGAGACCACTTCTTTCAAGATATAAGAATTCTATGTACGGCTATTCTTAATACTCAAAAATACGAACCATTTACTCCATTGACTTTCTTCGATAAAAAAAAATTACCACAGTTACAGCGTTTACAAACTTTAACAAAATAAACTAAAATGAACATTTTAAGTCAAACAACGCACAAGATGAAAAAAGTCAAAAAAATAAGAAAGTTGCTTTTTGAACACCCTACAAGATTATCTTAACAACTGTTTACATTTTTTGGCAAATCGAAAATTCAAATTTTGATCGCACATAAAATGATGAAAAATAAAAAATTCCATTTTGCAGTCAAACTATGCAAGATACGATAAAAGAAGAGAAAAAATAATTGTACACCCAAGAAACATCCATAAATTTGTTATGAATCACTTTTTGATGGAATGCACAGGGTTTTCTTATTGTTTTAATCGTGAAGAATAACATTAAAAATAAAAAACAAATTTTGTTGTTGGAAAATGACACAAGGTTCGAAAAAAAATTAATAGACGAAAGTCGTTCACCAAAAAAGGATCTACAAATTTGTTGATAATCATTTTTAGATAGGAGGAGAAGAAATTAAATTTTTGGAAAAACGACACAAGAGAAAAAAAAATGAATAGACAAAAGACGCAAGTAAAAATAACTTTTTATTCAACAAGATTTTTCGTCTGAATTGTATCTACATATTTTTCTTAGAACCACTTTACGCTAGGATGCGTATTTTTTGTTTAAATTGTAAAAATAGCATTGAAAATAAACAAATTAAATTTATGGAAAAGCGACACAAGTTGCAATAAAATGTTTAATTACAAAATATTTTACTATTTTTTTTGTATGGAATGCGCACTATTTTTAATTATAAAAACAAGACAGTGAAAATACGTCGTTTTAATACCAATGCAGATTATGAATATTAATAATATACATATATTGAAATGATATACATTTTAAGGGTAGCTGAGAATAAAATTTCATGCACAATAAGGAACACATATGAAAGTAATCATAATAAATAAAATTTATACTTTATTTTGCAATATCTGAATAAGCAATCCTAGGCCGAGGTACAGAAATAAATGTAATATACATTTTATACAACAGTGTTGAAATTAATGTAGAAAAGTTGGTATTCGGGGGAAAATCGGGTGCGAAGCACGAGATACGCGATGAGAATGTGTTCGTTAGAGCTGAAGGAGCTTTAACATAATTATTGTTCATTGTTTTAAATAATTGATATGGTAGGCTTAATTGTCATTTACGCAATCAAGAAATAATTAAAATAAATTAAATAAATCATTTGTGTTAAAATTTGACTTTCTGGAATATTATGAATATAATACATAGTATTATACATATTCTAATTATGATAGATTTAATATAAATTTATTATAACTTTACTATATAATTTAATTGAAAGAAAATTGTTTGAAACATTCTTTAAAAAAATCGTTTTTAAGAATACAGTTTGTATATTAAGATTTCAATCACCTTCAGTAATTATTGTTTATCATCATAAATATGTAATAGTGTACATTTTATTATTACTTGAGCATTTATGCAATTATGCGTAATCGTACGCCCCCAAAACCGTTGGAAAGGGCTTTGAACTTTAAAGTGCCTACCAGTTGTAAATGACCCTAGCCGGAATCGCTTCAAATTCGAAGGCACTCCGATACACATCAGAGTATTTCCAAAAACATAGAGGAAAATCGACATTTTCGAGACTTAAAAAAAACGGTAAGAGGGCGACACTCTTTTCGGCTAGATTCGTGTTCAGCATAAAAAAATGTGAATTTAAACAAAGTCGAAGGTGATCGACATTTTATACAGTTTTACCAAAATTATATTTTGTTTAATTTCGTAATTTTTGCCTGTTGATGAACGAAGGGTACCTGCTGGAAGGTTCAGTTTGTGGTGGATGATCATCAACTTGATCAACGAGAAACCTTCATACCTCAGCATCATATATTAATCCAAACTTTGTAAATATTTGTTGCTTATTATGAATATTAATACATTTATAATAATTACCATAAATTTCCAGGAACTTTGAAATCATTTGCATAATTTTTCTGATAACTTTACAGAAATTTTCAGGAAATTTCAAGATATTTTTGGCAAGTTTCAGGACTACACCACTGTAAATTTCATAACATTTGAAGGCATTCATCAGTCGCTTTTAGAAAAACCTGCGTATTATGCTCGAGTGAGATATATCAAATAGTGAAAACATTAGTTTATTTAAGATAAATTTTGAGATTTTGAGATTTAATGTTCGTTTTGGGTGTTTCTCGTCTATTCGGACTTTTCTGAAGGATATCATGTGTCACAAATATGTAAAGTTAGTTAACATCTGTAAATGAAAGTTTTATTTGAATACTATACACAAGCAGTGGGTAATTCGGCGTGGATGGACATTTTAATAATAATAAAATGCCTAAATCTTGAATATTGTATGTTCATTGCTTTGGATGCTAATCACTCCCAAAATATAACCTCAATTTTGTTTACCTGCAAATGAATATAGATATCTGATTTTACTGGAATCATGGCTTTGATGTTTACAAAATTATTTTTAATTTGCGAACTGATAAAATTAATATTGTGAAGCTAAGATATTGATCTACGTGTTACATATTTTGCCATTACATTATCGATTATATTTTTCTTTCTAATGATTGATAAATTTTATGCGCGCCGAATTACACGCTTCTCCCTATTATCAGCAAGTGCATCCAATTTTCTAAAACATCTTGGCAATTACTAATTTAATATAATCTTTCTCCGTAGATTTTATGGATGCTCTTGATTCATAAGCTAAACTCGCTCTATTCTGAAAATTTAAATCTTGAAAGGTGTAGGTAGCCTTAATAAATCCATTAAGCACCTTTTAATTACTTTTAATGGATCACAATCAGATTCGATTATACTACTCGTAGTATAATTTACAGTTACATTGACTCTGAACTGAGAAGGCTTTCTATGTAAAAATTAGCGCATGACGAACAGACACACGACACGGTTATTTCGCTCCTCGACGGAATTCCTCTGATCTGTCGCAAGAATCTGTGTCAATGATCGATATCGAGACTAGCGACAGACTGTCCAGTGTCTACGTGAAGACACTTTCAGCCAAATGTGTGATTAGCATTGCTAATATATTTGTCTTTCGTTATACCCAAATCAGGCAAACAGTGAAAGCGGATTCGCAAATGGACACAGAGCTAATTATAAATCAAGATTTGAGCAATGATAGAAATCCCATCATTATCATTTTCTAATGCTTCGTAAAAGACCTGCCTTCTATTTGGAAATTTCATATTCTGCATATTTATTCTTCTTATTCTACTAAACTTTTTTGACATTTTTAACGGATAAAAAGATATTATTTTCTGAGTCATATATTTTTGCTTGCAAACGAGGTTGGAAGTAACAATTAGAGAGTAACTTAGGCATAATTTACTCTCTACTTGTTATTATATGTATGATTTTTATCTAAATGTGCCATTAAAAAGATGTTTAGTGCTATTCTTCTAAAAAGTAACAAATCACGCCACGGAAAAAATTGAGAACGGTTAACTTATTGATGCCTATATTTGAAATATGTATTTAACTCATCTCAGTCGTTTCTACTGATTACGCAGTAAAATACCGCTGCGAAGTACTATGGATATATTCACTATGGGTGTATTTATTTGTGCTCATTTCATGAGTATATTTTTACCCTATAGATGTCAAATAAATTTGCTTCCTCATAGAGGGAGGGTTTTCTCTAACAGAAGAAAAAAATGAATACTTTCGATTTTTTTAAGCTTATGTTTCTGTCTTCCCGAAAATTTTGTTTTCATAAAATCAGAGAGCTCATCAAGATGTCAATCGATGTGTTCTGTTCCAATGATCAATACATGCGTCTCGAAGACATTAACAAAAATGTCAGATACAGTACTATAGTATTCCTATGTAATACGAACCAAATTTTTCTCATATAAACAGAATACACAATTTTTTTTTAAACTTCATAAATCGGTACTGGTGGGTCATAAAAAGTTCAACAATAGGTCAATCGATGCGTGACGAAGATGTGAACAAATAGACTAGATATCGTATTGTTGTATTTTGTGTCTCAAAAAAGTTTTCCTCATATATAAACAGAATAAAATATTTTTTAAACTTCATAAATCGGTACTGGTAAGTCATAAAAGGTTCAACAATAGGTCCATCGATGCGTCTCGAAGACACGAACAAATACACTAGATATCGTATTGCTGTATTTTAAATGCCAAAAAAGTTTCTCTCATATAAATAAGTTAAATTATTTTTTTGTTGAATTCTGTAAACTAAAAAAAACTACTTCGAAATGGCTGATCTAGCTAAAAATCCTATCAGGCCTGGATATCGATCGGAGTTCAAATTCGTCAAATTTCATTATCATAGCTCTATTAGTTTTTGAGATATGGCTAGCAGAAAAAAACACACACATGCATAAACAAATAAATCAATTTTTTGAAAATTGTGTTTTTGAGCTCCTGGGGCCGAGTTATATCGAAATATATGTGAAAAAAGTAGATTTAAAAATTTGGGTCATTAGAATCCTCTCTCTATGATGAAGCAAAAGTCGAGTGTAAAATGCTTTAATAACCTTAATGACAAAAAACGATTTTTTGCTGCTCATAAATCTCCATAAGACGCAGTTTTCAATTGATTTAATTCTTGCATAATACTTTTTTATTCAGTTTTTAATGTAGAATAACACTTTCCGAACAATAAATTATAATATGTAAATAACATTTTTCCTGAATTTGAATTTTACCTACTGCAGGAAGGGCTCGATGGCTTTTTTGTATATATAATATACTTAAAAGTAATAAGAAAAAAAGTATTCTGTAAAAAAAGTCGAGTGCCAGTACTTTTAGGTTGAAAATGATTAAGGCATGTAGTTTCAAAGATTTCTGAATTTTTTGTTTGTTAATTAATAGTCGCATGTCCTGTCATGTGATCATTAGCAACGTGTAAAATTGATATCCATCACACATGCATTCCTTGATGCTATAGTTTCATATTTGCATACTATTTTGGTTACCTTTAATTAAAAAAATATATTTTATGAGTCTTGGAAATTTTTTTGTTTTTGAAAATCTCATTGTCTAAAATGGTCTACTATTTGGCTGGCACACATATCTAGATCATAAATATATTTATTCTCATTTACATTCATTTTGTTTAGTTTTGTCTTTCTGCATTTTTTCCAAATACATTTGAAATAATGTGTTTCTAGAAATAGCAAGCCTATTACAAATAATTATAATAATTGCAGTATTTAAAAAATTTCCGCGATAGGGGTACCCACTAATGAATTCCAGTGTATTTCTGAACTCACATGAATTCGTTTAAATACCTTGGAATTATTTTCAATTCACCTCGCATTCTTATGGATTTTTTTTAATTCATTTAAATTTCCCATTTAATTTAGGCCAATTAATCTAGACTTTATAATGAATTCGGTTATATTTAAGTGATAATTTGCATTCTAAGAATTAAATTAATGTCTGTTACATATATATGATTTCTCTCGAATAAATCTGAAAGAAAAAAAAACATATAATTTTTCTTTAAAAGTCAGGATAAGTCCTTAAGAAGATCTACAATATTTAGATATTGTAAGTACCTAATCAAAATTTGATTTCTTTTTTTTTCATTTTTTGTGTCAAAACCGTTCCTGTGCATTTGATAGTATCAGAAAAGGTGTCAAAGACCATTAGGACGTTTTCAAGGTACGTTAGTTTTATATCGAGATGAATTTTTTTCAGTTTTAATTTTACTTTCGACCTTCTTTCCCTGATTCCTTGACATCATTTAAGAAAGGTCTTACAGTCGACAATTTTCCTACTTTTTTCCCCTGTGCATTATTTTTATTTATAATTATTTCTACAGAGATACCAGAAATTTTATTTGTTAGGTAGATTTTAGGAGAGATATGGTAATTAAATAAAAAAAGAGAAAATATGGTATAACTTGAAAAATAGGGACAGTGATTTTTATGAAGAATAGAATGATTCTGCAATCATATGATTTCATTAATCTGCAATTGACTCGCATTGTGTGTAAATTCCTGTTTCTTGCGAATTCGATGCGAAACTCATATCAATCGATCGAGTATTGAATTCAAAATAGATTCTTGCGAATTCTCTTAAAATACTCATCTAATTGCAGAATCTCAGTTTCATTAATAGAATTTGGTTGGATTTGTTCGTCAGAGAAGAAATTAATTATAGATTCATTCTGTAGTTTCTATATTTATTTTTTATTATATATATAATTATAGTATACTTAACGAATATTATTATAAATTAGAATAAGACAGAATATTATAGATATCGCGTGAAATGTACAAGAACTCTGGCCGACAAAAATTAACTTTTTTTGTATCCAAGGACTAGACTAAGTGACCCCGAAGGATTTTGATGTCCAAAAAATGAATACGTTTTCCAAATTTTTCCTATACATCAAAATTTTGATATATCCTAACCTAAAAGCGAAAAATGGCCATTTGCAGCCATATTTGAAACAACATAACACGAGCAACTATTCTTTTTGTCTGAAATATGGTACATTAACCATTTCAGTTTCAGACTGAAAAACTATGGCAAAGAAGACGAAGAAGGCGAATGAAATTATGTTATTCGATTGATAAAGAGTTTCGTGTCTAAGCGCTTTTGAGTTTGCTAAATCCAAATTTGAGATCAGATTTGCCAAATTCAAGATGGCGGATCGATTCGGTTCGGAATGATCCAAAATGGAAATGAAAGGTAAAAAAGAGTATTAAACGATGCGATCGCGTAAGCAGTTTTAAGAAAAAAAACGCTGTTTCAAATATGGCTGAAAAATGCAATTATTCACTTTTAGGTTAGGATATCTCAAAATCCTGACGTATAGGAAAAATTTGGATAACGGATTCGTTTTTAGGACATTAAAATCCTTCAGGGCACAAACCCCAGTCTTTGTGTACAAACTTTGTCGGTTTGTGTAATGTATAGTATTAGTTTGGGTATAAAGACAGATTAACATTAAGATGATAAATATCGTAAGAAACTGTCGCAGCTTATTAAATTATATATCGTATTTTTAAATTTTGAATAATTCAAACTTTTTAGATTTAAATAACTGTTTAGACCTCGAGAAGTCGTTTTTATAGCAAAAATCCACATAATAATTCTTGATTTGAAGTCAGATACAATTTTTAAATGCAAATTAATAATTCAGAAAATACTTCTTACTTCATTGGCAATAATTTCTACTACCAAAATTAATATTTTAAAAACTTTTTGTACTACAGTGACTTTGTCAACTTTTAAAAAACTCGTAAAATTGTACAAATCTTGAATAATCGAGAATTATCTTTTAAAAACACATGAAAGTAACTATAGTAAAATATATTTATTTAAATAAATTTATCACTATTTTTTAACTTAGAAGTACTTTTTCAAATTAAAAATCGCAAAAAAACGTATCAGACGCTTTTACTTTTTATGATTTAGACGGTTTGACCATTTTTAAATATTAACATTTTAAGTGATTGTAGGAACGCTTTTACCAAGGAAGTAAATACTATATTCCTTTTTATTAGATTTCTTCAATTCTTTATTTGGCCTTTAAATCTCGAATCTAGCACAACATCATAGCTTTAAGGGCTGCAGAGACCTCCTGACATTTTGTTTCATTCTGAAAAACAATTTTAGAGTAATTTTACAATATTACGAATATTATTATTTACAATAAAAAAATTTAAACTGTATAAGAGAAAAATTAAAAACTGCTGAAACTGTGATTTTTATTATATAAACGTCTTTAGCGACTCCTAAAAATGTTGCTTTAAAAATGTGAAAAAAATTAAGAATAACTTTCTTTGTATGAGAAAGAAATTTCCGCTTTAATGTTTTAGTAAATCGAAATATGGAGATTAGCACGCAAACCCTAACGAACATTGAATTAACCCTCAAACGGTACACTGGTGCGAATTCGAAGCGGAAAAATTTTAATTTTGTTGGCATTTACGGAGGCTTATCCCCACTATATTAAATATATATGTTAAATATGCGTAATATATGCTAGATGTTTATTATATGTTCAGTATATTAAATATTTAATATTACCATTGCAAAAAATCCAATTCGCACCAGTGTACCTTTTACGTATGCTGGATTGGAGTGTACCGTTTGAGGGTTAATCTTACTAGATACTTCATTCATATTTTATTTATATTTCGATTTATATTCTAATATTTCAGCATGCAGATGAATTCATTGAACCGATTCCATGGAATTTTAACGAGAAATTGGTGACGTCTTTGTCGAGTAAAGTGATCATTATGACAATCACGTGCCACTCTTATGTGTATGTACTTGACTGCACTTTCGAAAGCAAAGAAGTATTGGAAACTATTATTTCCTCGGAGAGAGTTTTTTCATAGATATATCGAAAGTAAACTTCTTCACTTGTTTCGTAATTTTCCAGTGACGAAGGAACTGTTAAAGAGATTGGCTTTGTAGTGAAATTATAACCTTGAGGGTCTTCGAAATCCAATGGGTCACGAGTCACTTGCAGCCGTATAGAATTAAATTCTAAGCCAGAAGGCCTTCCAGCGAATTTAAGATTTTCTTAATGAAAATTGTCATACTTATACAGCTAACTTTAAATAATATAAAATTTTATACGTATAAACATGAAAAAGATGCTAAATTATGTTTTTCGACTCTAATACTTTTGCTAAAATATTTGGACAAATGAACTTTTTGTTTTTCCACTCTTGTAATAAAGATTAAATGAAGAGTGAGTGCTTTTATATTTTTTCTTTTGTTCTATTTTTACCTTGTAATCAAAAGGCGTATTCAAATTCATCTTTTTTTCTATACTTCATTGTCTTTTTCGATACGGAGCCATTAAAGTTGTATGAGAGAAAAGGAAATGTGATTCTTGAAAGACTGAAAGAGATAAGAATAAATGTGAAAAGCGAACGTACTTCTTGAATGGCCTATCTACTTTTTCGACTTGTCCTATACATTTCCTTCTTCTTCTCCGTTATGTAATGGAACTTGTATGCGACCAAGAACTCGATAATCACATCAGCAGTTGCACTTTTGAGAGACTCCCCCAGTTTACTGCATCCATAAGAAATTGCATAACGGACAAGGAAGTGTTCCAAAGGACGGCATTTCTGCTTCCAAAAGCCGATCTCGTTTCTGTTTTTGCTTTGAAAACGCTTTGATAAAAATTTAACCATGTTTTACAAACGATAAGAATGAAATATTTTTATTTTAAGTTACAATAATCTTTCTTACATTTTAAGTGTTAAAATTTGAGAAATTCTAATTCAATATCTCTAATTTTCTGATTGTTTAATTTCAAAAGCTGTTTTTAAACCTTTCACTGTTTTATAAATCTAATTTACAAGTGGATCAACTTTGATCTTATAAACATTCAAATTAAAATTGTTTACAATTTATATGATTAAATTAAAACTCTTTTTAAATTAAAATCTGTATTTAAAATAATAAACATTGCTTTAAATACGAAATTGTTTGAACAAAAAATAATTTTCCGTTACAAATTTAAATCCATTGCCTTGACACTTAGATGTTTAGAAGCTTTAAAGTTTCAATTTGCAATTGTCCACATTTTCACAATTTCCGTTTCTAGGTTCTGATATAAAATTTTAAGTTTTGAACGCTTCAATGTGAAAATATCCAAATTTTTGCTATTTTGTAAACAAACTGAAGTGAAAAGACTATAAAAAACACAACCTTCTTTCAATAAACGGTAACAATTATATACTACGCTAAAATTTTAATTCAGCTTGAATTAAAAATTGTTGTATTAATATATTAAAAAATAAGAATTTGAACAAATCTTTTTACCTCAACGTATACTTGTTTTTTAAAAGTATTTTTTATTTAATAAACCCATTTTTCTAAAAATATTGGTTATCTAGTTATGCAGTACCACCCTTCAATTGTTAATTAAGAATCCATTGAAGTAAACATATTTTTTATATTTTAAACACAACATTATAAAAATCTTTCAATTTTAAATTATTATTTATTTAAACTCTATTTTAAAATGATGTATTTTGAAAATTTGGCAAAATATATTGATAAATTAATTAAAAATTTCTAGATGTGAAATTTCCCTCATGGAATGAAAAAAATGGTATGAAAAAAACTAAAGAAAATCTTTTGCCTGTGGTTCTTCGCGATGCAAAAATTGAAGCATAAATTACTGGCGGTGCATTTGGAAACGATCGATTTCCTGGATAAAGAAACAGGAAGCTGCAGTCAAGAATAAATGCATAGAATTAAAGGAAATGATTGAGAGTACTTTAATAATAAGGATCATTAATCAGTTTTCAGATTGGCAATAAAAATAATTTTTTTTACGAAACTTCAATGTATTACGAAAAGAATAAGGAAGTTCGGTAGCTGTTAAACTTGTAATTGTTATTAAAATTAAAAAATGATGGCATCTCATATTTTGTTTACCTTAAAATGTGACAATATATATTCTTTAATCGTTATGCGAGTTATAATTGATAAAAAATGAATCCAGAATCACATGTGATGCAATGATTGAAAATCTGTGAACGTGTTCAACGTGTACAACTTTCGAAAGCGAATGCTTCCTCAATTCGTGACTTAAAATGTTTAAAACAGTTCCGTTTGAAACCGTGACATCGCTATCAACACGCACAGTCAAACAAAACACTGCTAAGGTAATTAAATATAGACAATTATTATGAAAGTGACAACCATTTGCCTACCTATTGGCACTTTTAACTAAATACAATATTTCTAATTTAATAAAATCCGCAAAACAAACTATTTTAATTATTACTATTCCAGAATATGATCAGAATTTTTGTGCTTCTATCCTAAGAATTTTTATTTAATTTTGAAAATTTATCCAAGGCTAATCAGTAAACTTTTAATTTTGTTGTTATTGTGTGGTGGGTTTATATTGTTTCTAATAAAAAGCTAGTTTTATTGTTTCATTATTATAAAATTATATTAATATCTTTTCATATTATTAAATATACTTTTTAGAGAACTGAAATTTTATCTAAAAAAGATTGAATAACGATGCGATGAATACGTTGAGTATGCGTGTCCCACATTCTCGTCCTACATTTCAGCCAAAGGATCGTGGACCGAGTTCGGTGATCTTGGTTCGAAAGCGAATAAAAACTACACAACTTTGTAGCAGTCTATTACTGAGAATGTAGTTTTATGATGCTTCACGTATCTAATTCTTACTAATCGCATGGCTCTGTTTTCACCTACAATATTGATACCTTAATATTCCTTAATATTTTTACCGAAATTTTCGTAAAAATATGCCTTTTTCCAGGTCCTGCTAGCCACGGACTATTAAAATAGTATAGTTTGTTCATGAAAATCTTTTCACAGAGTTGTAATACTTAATTTTATATTTAAATGCATCCATATAAATTTTAACAAGATTATTAGAAACTTTTTATTGCATTTATTCAGTACAGAAATATTTATGAAATCTGAGAATAATTATTCATGACATCCATAAATATAAATGACGTTTATAAATAGAGTGAAAAGCTGTCAATTACTATTTATTATTTCTCTCTGATGACAACTGAAAGAAAACCATTTCTGACATTCTATCAGAGCATCATTATTTTTTTCAAGTTTCATCAGTGAAAATGCTGAAATCAATCAAATCATTTGTTACAAAAAAATGGCTTGGCATCCTAAAGAAATAAAAGAAAAGTTTGAAATCCGTTAATTTTTCATGTTCAGTTTTTTATTTTGAAAATTCATAAAGTTTTACCTATGGCTTAAAAAATAGTGACGAATTTTTCATAGGTACAATTTTTAGTAGTGAGTAACAATAAAAAATATAAAAAGTTATTTGTGCATTAACATTTCTTGAAAACAAAAAACACATTTTTTTCTTTAAATCAGAGTAAGGGGACACTTTTTTTTAAGTGCACATATATGCCGAAATTGAAATTTGTTCAGTTTGAATCGATGAAACATGCCATTTATTTGTTATTATAAATAAAAAATGTCGTACTTTTTAAAGTGCTTAAAGATGGTAACCTATACCTTTTTAAAAACAATTTTCACTATTAAAAAACAACGAAAATTTGTTTTTCTTAAAAACAAAATAGGGTGACGGAACCATTTGCAGAGGGGAACCATTTGTCGCGCAAGTAGTTATTTTATTTCAACCTAAATCCTAAATATATATTTTTTGTAAATGTCATAAAATGAGTCATTTAAGCTTTCGAATAAAAAAAATAAGTGTACGTGCAAAAATAGTGAAAATAGAAAGAATTTCATCTTTGACCTCGGACAATAGGATCCACCTCGGTAATTGATTCCATTAGCCTATGCCTATCGACATTTTTTTTCATTCAAACTGAATAAATTGTAGGTTCGACATGTAAAAAGTGCAATTGAATAAACTCAAAAACATGTTTTTTTCTGCACTTTCAAACAATTTTAACTTACGCAATTTTTTTATTTCTAGTGTTTTATAGTTGTTCCCCATAAAAAAATGTGCTTACAAAAAACTTGCCAGACATAGAACTTTGACCCATAGGGAAAAATTTGTGAAATTTAAATTAAAAAACGGAACAGAAGACACTACCAGATTTACAAAACTTTTTTTTACTTCTTTCGGAAGTCAAACCACAGCTTTTTTTACTCAAATCAAATGATTTGATTAATTTTAACATTTTCACAATTCGTCCTATTGATGTTTGTGAATAATTATGTAAAAATATTCACATTTAGATATTGTTATATTGATTAATTCTAAATATGTACCACCCAATGAAAAATTAAACTTACTTTTAAAGTTCGACTGTTTATGTTTAAAGACTTGAATCGTATTGAAAGTTTCAGAGAACAAGTGAATGATGAGTATATATCTACATGGAAAAATAGTTACGGTTGTGTTAACGGCATATATAGATACAAAGTAAAAAGTTTCTTTTCAGGTACTAAATATCACTTGAAGCATGTGCATAGTAATTACGTTCGGTTATTTGTGAACTATTTTCCAAAGAAAATCAAAGGGTTTTTTTAACACATTTAATTTCTCTATTTGTATAAC
>CAKNWT010327578.1:0-12510 GCA_932066315.1 Andricus coriarius | reverse complement strand
TAATTGCGAAATTAAACCTTACGAAAGAAAACAATTGAAAATCAAGCGTTCAACATAACGATTCAGAACTTTTTAATTATAAATAAAGTTAGATGTAAAAATTGACATACTATAGATCATTAGATATATGCTCTCCTCATCAAAAAATAGGAATCCAATTTCAAAAAATATAAGTCCTTAGATTAACAAATTGGAAAAAACAATATGTCGGTTGGAATAATCATGTTCTTAAAAATTATCTTTTCGAATTTGTTCTGTATTGTTAATAATTCAATTTTTTCACGTTGAAAAAAGTAAGTCCACCAATAATTAACGCAAGCACATTAAAAATTATTCACCAAAAAACTTTTAAATTTAAATTTGAAAGAGGAAACAAAACACACGTTCCACTTCATATTGATATTATTCAAATGCTGAGGTATCAATTTCAGCTAGTTTAATTTTGAGCTACTTTGATTTTAAATAACACCATTTTTATCTTTGAATTTAAAATAATTTAATGTTCAATACTTTATTTAAAATTAATATTCATTTAAGTCTTAGTTGTATCAAATTTGACATTTTGAGTTTGGTTGATTCAATAAACAAAAGCAGGCCGTTCTGCAGCACCTACTAAAATTGTATAGAATTCTCGAAAATATTGTCTATTGTTTAAAGTTTGTTAATATTTTATTACAAGCTGTAAAATCATATGCTTGTTTATTTTATTGCAAAAAATCAAGCAACGAAAAAATAAACATGATTTCATATTCAAAATAAATTAAACCTTATTTTTTATATGGGCTCATCCGAACTTGATTTCATATTGTAAGGAACAGTCGATATATGATTCCAAAGTTTTAAATTGCATAATTAAAAATTTTTCAATTCAAAATTTGTTTTAATTGAGTTTGAAATGTTCAACATTTCGGAACAATCTTAAATAAAAAAAATAATCAATTTTCAATGCCTGGTAGCATATTCTTCTCATTTTTAAGGCTAGAGTTTTAGAAATAATTGTCTTAATTTTTCATTTTTTTAAATTTATTATAGAGGTGTTTGATTCGAAAATTTTCAATTACAAATACTTTAAGCTAAAAATTATGCTACTATGAAGCCGTGTAATTTGGTATTTTACGGTGTCAAATAATTAAGAAAAAATCAGACAATTTTCTGCTTTAAAATTGAAACCAACGAATTTCGAATATTTAAATCTAAAATTATTGAATTAAAAACTGACTATCAAGTGTCTTAAAATTAGTTTTGCAATTTTAGAAGATTTCATAGTGAAATCGTCCCGACATTTTTAATAATTAAATTTGAAACTACAACATTGTTGTATTTTAAATTAAGATTATAGAAATTTTAAAAGAAAAAAATATATTATTAATAAGTATCATGTCATATGTAGTATCAAGTGACATGCAACGTGATTGAATAGATTTTTTATTTAAAAATGTGATTTCTGTGTTTAATTATTCTAAAAAATTCAAATTGTGTGCTTTCTGATTGGAAACTTTCACAATTAATAAGCTCCAGCTTAAAACGTTAAAAATTAAATAATACCAAACTTCCTTTAAAAATTTCAATGCAAAGGGAACATCTCCAAGTTACTTCAACTTCTAAGACAATTTTATAATTCGTCTTTCATATGAATGGAATGAATGAGTCGTGGATTATTATATATAATTTTATTATTTAACCTTTTTAAAAGTACTCAGATACACATATTATATAATTATATTCATGTTGAAAGTGCATACGGATATGTAAGAGTTTGAAAAGAAAATTCACCGACGCCCATAGGAAATTCATTATCCAAGAACATGATCCGAAGATCCAATATAATCTGCCAGAGGTTATGAAGATCCGCCATAAGAATGTCATAATGACTCTCAGAGGGATTCTTTACGAGCTCGTGAACAATCCACAGTAGCTGTGCGATAAAAAGCAGATGCTTCTCGACTTTACCTTACCAGTTCGTCTTTAAGAAAAGTGATGTTTAACAATTTGATCGGTATCTGCTCAATGCGGGTAATTATCGATAGACAAATTTAATTTATGGAATAGTTGTCAAAGAGACGAATACAAATTGTCATTCGAATTAAGTTTAATCTTTATTAACGTTTTTGAAATTCATTCACTCGCGTGCTCGAAGTACGGTTCACAGTGGAGCAAGGAAAGTTTCTGTAGACAAACCGACCTACATTATTCATTCGATTTGGATGTTATTTTTTCATGCAGGCTTTTTAAATTTTAAAAAGATCTGTGTGTTAAAATGCATCTTTCTCGAGACGAAGTGTTATTTAGTAGTCGGACTTTAAGGTATGTCAGACAGGAAGAGAACGAACAGGAAAGGTACTAAGAGGAACACCAAAACCCCTACAAAAAATTGAGAGTCTATTAAATATTTAAAAACGATGGTCTCCAGGTGAAAAAGTTATGTATAATTTATGTATCTAGTTGACAAAACACTTCATGCAGATCTAATAAATAAAAAAGCTGGCCAGAAAGAACATCGGCGACAAACAGTAAACAGTGGAACATAAACTGCACCAGTTTAGAAAGCTTTGACTAGCATTAGAGATTTGCAGTCAAATACCTCAACAAAAATAACGTAGAATGGCATCAACTAGAATACAGTAATGAAAGAGAAATTGATGCGTCTCTATTAGGAAATCTTGAAGTTTGAAATTGAAAGGAAAAGGAAATACAAATTGAAAACGAAGTTTAATGCATAGTATACTCATATGCAGAAATTTTCAGTAAGAGATCTTATCGCTAAGGTGAATGACATCAAGAATAATCTACTTATCTCAGAAGACCGAGTAATATAGATTATACGACGGGTTGATTTAGTGGGGAAAGCTTTGATGATGAAGCGACCGGTGAATGAATACAACATAATCGTGATATTTGTGTTCTTTTGCAACCTAATGGTGAATCAGTATCACCACATCCTCCAAAGGCAGATGGCCTGATTCAACGAGGGGCAGAATCAGAGGTTTAGCAGAAAATAGGGCAATGTGTGAGGAGAGAACTTCATCGTAGCTTCTTACTCAAGTGCCCGAATCTAGTTACAAGAATAAAGAAACATAATGTAGCAGACTGAAAGCACTCAGTATCTTTCAACAGATTGCTTTCGGCTGTAAAAATAGCTTCCATGAAAATTGAAGTGGAATAGAAGCCTCCTATTAATAAACTCTTTATGGAAGGTGCGGATAACGAATACCTGATTTAAGCTGAAGGCATATGTGCTGGGGATGATGAAGATCAAGTACCGAGTCCACTGGAACCACAATCAGACATTAATGTTTCCGTTGATGTAAACAGCCAAATCCCGAAAAAGCTTTGGCACCTTGAAAGGAATTTTGCTTAAGCTTTACTAGAGTTCAGGGAAGTAGAACCGACACAAATGCATTCTCTGTCACAGATGTACATCATGAAACATCTGCGTGCACTAATAGAGCACCTAAATAACTAGATTTCAGCTGTGAATTTGCACGCAACACTAACTGCTTCAGAGATGCACACTTTTGTGTATTGTGCAGCTCTAACAGCCATTAGAACTAGGCCTACAAATACAGTCTTTTTAATAGGAGAAACACGAGATCCACCATATAAAATCAGGTTGGATATGGATTTCAGCAAAGTAAGGAGCAAAATGGGTTGATTAACTCAATATAAGACAGGAAATGGAACCAAAAAGCTGATACACCATGCTACTAAAATAAGCCACCCTCGGAACTTGGAGAGATTCACACCAGCCATATTATATAAGATTATGGACTCCCAACGGCAGAGACTTGATGATTTTACTGCTATAATGCGCCAATACCGTAAGAATAGTGCAATGAGGCAGCAAAATCTAACCTTATCAGGCAGACGAAAGAAGGTTCTGAAGGTTCTACCGTCAACTGAGTGTAAACAAAATAACCAGCAAGACATCAAAGTCCATCAATTGAAAGACATGATTAACTACTGGTCCGGTATTTAGGGAAAAACGAACAGAAGCAATTTCTAAGACGCGTTGTTCAAACTAAAGAAAGCAAGAGCAAGCTATAGCCTGACATGAAGCTGACTAACATCACAGATTGACTGATTGAGGATGGTCCCTAGGTGAAAAAATTTATATACAATTTATATATATATATAGTGGAGCCACCACTGGGGGCCATAGCATACGGCAGGGGTCTCCACAATCCACAGGTGCAGCGTGACCCAGGATCGCACGGCGATCCTGGGTCACTGCGAAGGAAAACTGAGAGAAAACTTATGACTCCTCGGAAAGAAATCCCAGATGGAACGGCTCGGTTTTGAAATTTGAACCTGGAGAACCCTTTTTTTTGTATAATTTTAAGGTCTCGAGTTTAAGGGTTCCAAGCGGCTCGAATCAGGTAAAGGATTTTTACAGTTCTAGGTCAGAGCAGAGTAGATCCGACCTACTGGCCTGGGATCCCAAGTAGATACAGGATCTACGTTTGGAGACCCCTGGCATACGGGATGATAGTGATGGTGAGCTGCAATATGATAAATTTCTGGTACCAGTACCTGACGAGTGTGCATTCTGCGTTGGAAAGGTGAAGCATCTGTGAAGCTGATCTCGATTACACACTCTTGAATTTTTCCTGAAGGGAGGCTTTGAATATCAGAGCAGAAACCATAGAGGAATTAGAAACGCAACGGAGACAAAAAAATATCCATGACGAGCACCCAAAAACGTTAGATCAATATAAAGTGGATAGTTCGTAATTGTGATTAAGGACTGGGTTGTTAACACCAGAAATGATCGGAAGCACGTGTTGCACCAAGACGAGGTTGATAGGTGCCGATTGTATGGAGATGACAACTAATTTATCAAGCACATTACTCCTGGTTGTCGCGTAATAACTCAGAGAGAGTACGCGTACAGACCTAATGATGAAGCGAGCATGGTACATAAACAATTTGCCCTAAACCTAGGATTCTTAACAGAACGGATGCCTTCCTATAGATACATTCCAGTGTCCGTTTTAGAAAACGAAGACGACATCCTATACTGGGATGTTGCACTCCAGCCGGATCATTATATCCAAGCCAATCGACCCGATATCGTGATGCATGAGAAAAAAGATAAAAGATTCTATATCATTTACGTTGCTTGTCCACTTAACTGAAACTTGCAGTCAGCCTATACAGCCAAGATCCATAAGTATAGCGAGCTAAGGCATGAAGTAAAGACAATGTGGAGGAGCGTGAAACATGCAACTATTCATCCTACTGTGATTTCGGCTACATGCAATGTGCACGCAAGATGCACTAAAAATCTTGAACATCTAGGAGTCAGTGTAGTTCTGTCACCAGATCAGAAAGCGGTCTTATTAAACACCTGTTGCAATGTCAGAAACTTCCTAGACCATCAGGAAGTAGGCGACTGAAAACCTATGCATACTACAATATTGTCGCAAGAGATTTCAAACATCGTATCAAATTCATAAGATCTTCAACACATCAGGCACTTAACTTAGTGCGTGGCTGCTGATGAAAAACCGAGCTCACCCGAAAAAAAGTTGTAACAAACACAATTATTCATTGTTTTCTGAGGCTCAAGATGGTCACAGCCTAATGTTTGGAATGCTTTTTTGGCAGAATTGGATTTTTCAATAATCTGCAAAGGGCTGTCCCGGGATATATCATCAGTCACGGAAGCATTTTTGTCATACAACCAAGTGATCTGATAAGAGCAGTATGCATAATTTGACATGTTGGGCAAAGCCTGGTTTTTTACAGCATCATCCACGGACTGGGTTGCAGCCAAGTACATGATGAGGGGCCTACATCTGAAAGTGGAATCCAAACAAGCAGAACCTCGGTAAACGTACATTAAACTATTTCAATTCGACCAATAAATAATAATTCGTCTCGAGCGAGTTGCATTTCCACGTGAACGCGCCGAGTTGATACAAAAGTGCGATGAAACGAACCGCGCATCTCGATTAAAACAAAAACTACGAATCTTGTCAAAAAATGGTTGTCAGAGAATTTTTAGATGTTTTTGTGTTAAACCATTTTCATTATTCACATTATTTTCATATACTAATTGCCCTCTTTTCCCATAATTTATCTCCTCGTCACTTCCCCCCAGCCCATATTTGTCCCTCCTCTGCTCACCCACTCCTCAGTTCCTCTACTACACTCCATCACTTTTCCTACTTCCTCTCCCCTACTCTCCCCTACTAACCCTCACTTCCCAACTACTTCTCCGCCCACTTTCTTTTCCTTCAATGCTCACTTCTTCCCTTCTCCGTCACTCTCCTTCCTCACTTCCCCAACTTTCCAGCCCAGGAAAATGAACGGAAGCATACCTGACCAAAACTATAATGGTTTCTGTGTGGGGCTAAGAAACCCTAAGAATATGTACATTGAAAGTGAAAATTCGCATCTTGATTGAAAAGTGTCCAGGGGCCAACGTCGTTCACCGAGAAAAATGTATAGGTGGTTATGGAATCCAGCCTCTCAATTTCAAGTAGGAAAAAATGATAAGATCAAATTCATCTTTAATCGCGAAGACAAAAAATCTGTAGATCAAATATCATAATCGGGGAAGGAAGAAAGGAAGGAAAGTATGGTACTTCCGGAGAATGAGGAGAGTGACTGAGTGAATGATTGTTACGAGCGAGCGGCGAGAGATAGCTGCTAATTAATGGGGGCATCCATCTGACGCCATCTTGCTACTCACGATCCGCCTTCATTCCACCTGCTTGGCGCGGACCTTAACAACCCCTTGCAGAAGCTACGTAGTTGCCTCTTCTCCTTGCCTGCCTGCCAGCCTGCCTGCATTACCAACCAAGGCGATTTGTTACCCAGAAACCCGTGCCCAAAGATTGAGAAGCCCTGCGGGCCCAGCCTCGTGGTAGCGCAATATAAATTACATTTGGTTTACCACGCTTTCAAGACAGACCTTGCTTCCGATCGCTTTCTTGCATTTATTTATTCATAGAAACAAAACAACTCTAACTTGAAAAATGAGAGTTTTTAATTTCTCATATCCTTTATTCATTTATTTATTTCAGGCCTCGGTCTCAGTTGAAAAATTCAAAATAGTGTCAATAGTAGCATACGTTTTTAAGAATAGTAGCAAAAAAGCGTTATGAAATTTTTTAAATATTGAATCGAGGGATTAACTATCTTTGCGATCTGGTGTACAATATATGCTATTGTAGAAACCATGAGAAATCATTTGAATGTTTCAAAATAAACATAAAAGGTTTCAACCCCGGAGATCTATTGAGATCCTCTATTGTTTTGAACGGATATCTCAAATTAAGGCAGAAATCAGTCTCAATTCAGGGCTATGCTTAATTTGAGATTAGTTTGTAAAGTTTCAATTAAAAATATTTTTGGTTATATTTTGCTGCGTCCCAAAAATAGTAGAATCCTTAAAAATGGTAAATTCTCGATAAATTCCTTGGAATCTTTTCCAGGTAAATTTGATTAAATTTTCAAGTCAACTTAATATAACTTATAAGCGGTCTTGATACATATTAAGTTTCTAAAGAGACAACTGTCTTTTAAATTATTGCATATTCAAATTTTCAAGTACTTTTTTTAATAATAAAATTTAATACAAAAGTGTAATTAAGGAGGGAGGTGTGACATCCTCTTTATTAAAGATTGTCTTGTGGATTCTCCATTAAATTCACCATACCCCGTGTATCAAAATGTATTAGATTGGCTTTATATCAGATGCCTTCTTATATAATTATCATAACTTTTGATTGAATTTATAAATCATAACTGATCATACTATTCTTTAAAAAAAATGTGTAGGAATTAGAAAATGCAGGAATAAACTAACGGACATATTTTTTCAAATAAGAATACTCTTTTTATGAAGTAAGCAAACGTCCAAAATCGAAGACAAATTTTTTGGATCACTGTGCGTGAGGAAGAAGTGATTTCCAGGTTTTTATAAACGTTTTTTGCCATTTGAAAAATTTCAGGTCATTTTTAGGTTTTTCCAGGGTTTTAAGTCAAATCTACATACTTCCCTTAAAATCTTTTAAAATGCTCTGAAAGCTTGGAAATCCTTTGAAATCCACTGCAATCTATTAAAATCCGTTGAATTCTGTTGAAAGCACTGAAAACACTTCAGTTTTTCCTGATTCCTTAAAATTCCTCACAAAAAGTAATTTTTTTTTAATCTCTTGAATTTCGTTAATACTGCAGAAAGCCCTGGAAATCTTTCGAAATAGCCTTCTCCTTTAATCCTCTGAGATCCCATTATATCCCATGAAACACGTAGAAATCCATTAAAATTTCACTTTATTTTATTTACTGCGTAAAGTACTTTTGGAATTCTTTGAGTTTCTAAAATCCCTTGAAATCTTGGAAATCTTTTGTAATCTTTGATACCCTTTTACAGTACCTTGAAATTTCTAAAATCGCAATAAGGTCTTTGAAAATCCTATAAATCGCTTAGGTCTGGTAAAATATTTACCGATTGCTTGAAATACTTTAAAATCAAGAAGGGGAACTTATGTATCTTGTTCACTTTCATTCAAGCTTTCAGCTTTCCCAAGATTCAAGTTGGTTGATTTTTCTGGAAATTGTTGTGACAATTAAAATGTGCAAAAAGACAACGGAATTCAACAATTTTGGAAAATTAAAAATTCTCTTGAATCATATCAAACTTCTTGAAATCTCTTAGAATCCCTTGAAATCCTTAAAAAAATTTACCTTCTCTGAAATACCTTCAATCTTCTAAAATACAATCTTTTGAAATCTTCAAAATCTAGACGTCTGTTAAAATTTGGATTTTTGAGATGGCGAATGTGTTATCAAAAGTGGCGTGACACCAAAGCCTCTGATTTAATGAACTGCAGAAAACTTATATTGGTAATTTTCCAGAATTTAAAAAAAAATTGTGAACACTGTCAAGCAAAATCGCGGTCCAAACTCATTTCCCACAATTTTAATTTTGTTTCGACGTCTTAAGTGATACCTGCGACAATAATTTACATTTCAATGTTTCGCTTCTTACAGTTTGTTGCAGTTAAGGTCGCTGGATAACGACAATTATGAAAATTTATATTTTTTCACTCAATCTTTTTGATGAAAGCCCACCCGAGTATGGAGCCTCCGGTGATTCTGCCGGACCGCAATTTGAGATGATACAGGTCATAAAAGTAAATGTCAAGGGCAAGGCCTTCTTCTGAAAATGAATATGTAAACTTGTAGCTTGTACAGTTATTTTGAAAATAAGTGACGTTTATGCGATGCTATAATCTCATCACAAATAATGGTCTGAAGTAGAGAGCATCTCATGTTACTATACGTTATCAGGATAATCCCTTCTTCTATCAAGCGGTAGGCTGGTAATATGCTAATGGCTAGGCGATCCAGCTCGACCTACACATATTCGATTTAATTAGTAGACTGTAAAAACGTTTTGTTTTAAACTTCCAATACATGTATTGGAAGTTTATTTCCGAAACGTAAGGCAATGCTACAGTAAATGATGTATTGGAATTTCACAAAATCTCATAAAGTAACATGCTACAATACATGTATAGGAATGCTCGATGGTGACTCCAGAAATTACAACACTTACATGTATTGCAGTTTCGTCATTTCAATCACGTATTTGCAATTTTATCTTACCCTTTTATTGTAAAAATGATGTAGAATCCCAAACATTTTCAACCGTGTACCCATGATTCAGTTGCACAGCAGGCCCCTATGTTCATGCAGGTAATTGTTAAAGTGCTAGTGCGAGTGTTTGAATTTTGATATTAAAAAATATTGTCCACTGCATCTCACAGTTGTTTTAAGGGTGGCGTATTGATTCTACTAGAAAGTAACGCGCGCGTCTCGTCAATATCTGCCTGCGAGAGATTAGAAAATGTTATCTTAAATAATGAACGTTAAAAACATTGTTAAAACTCTTTAGAGTACTACAAATCTTATAAAATCCAAGCATAAGGTAAATTTGCAAATATACGGTATTGACATGACGAAATTTCAATAGATGTGTTCCAATACATGCATGTAAAAACTCCAGTACATGTGAGGTAGCACGGCAATACCAGACAAAAAATGTCTTGCCATACACCTGTCCCAAAATACGAATACAAACTGAAATGTTATGTTAATTATAATGTTGACAACATTAGTAATATTTAAGATTGCCAGATAATATAACTGAAATTGGGTTGAAAGTGATGGTATTCAAGAAGAGGGTTTAATATTTTAGAATTAAGGATTTCAAAAATCACTTCAAAGTACCTCCCACAAGTTCTTGTCCTATCATCCGAAGTTGCTATTTCAGGGGAAAACTCGAAAATAATTAATTCAACAATCAAAAGTATGGGCTAAAATTCTTAATTTTATAGTTACGAGGATATTTTCAAATGCTGAAGATAGAATCAAATAAATATATTTTTTAAGGATTTTTGAAATTCTTATTAATTTTCATGGACGCATGTCATGTCATTTCTAGGTTGAAGCTATTCCTTTTTAAAATGAAAACCCATCACAAATACATTCCTTGAGTTTTATATTTTCATGCTCACTAATCAAGCAGCCTTAAATAAAAAATAGATTTTACTATAATCAATGCATTTTCTACATTTGAGTGTAACAGAACAAAGGAAAACCATAAATATAATGAATGTAGTAAATGTTTCGTAACATGTTATACGAAAATCCCCTTTCCTTCTGTATGTTACTTCTTCTGGAAAAATTGGGAAAATATACCATGTTCCTAATGATTTTTTATTATTTCATAATGAAATAATTAATTAATATTAATTATCGATTCAACCTTGAAGAAAAATTATCGTTCGCTTGGATTCTTGAACAGATTCCAATAATAACAGTGATGCCGTGCTAAAAAAATATTTATTTTTTAAAAGTCTTACCTCTTGAATCGTAAGGTATTATTTTTAAAACTATAAGTTTCGGCTACAGAATAAATTGAGAAAAAAAATTATTTTTTTGCTCCCCTTTCATGTACAGTATTTCACTTGATTGTGAAGAAAAAGGATTTTTTGTACTCTGAATCTCCCAAATTCTAACACTTCAAGCCTTTGATCCCAGCAACTTTTTTCATAAGAAAAAAAATTATTACACCAAAATATTGTTTCATAAAGTATTCCAAAGTATTTCAAAAAGAACCCTAAATCTTCACGGAGGTGATGTAAAACTTTCTTGTGAATAACACGAAGGATAACAAATTTAATTTTATAATTATATTCACCATAAAATTCGCCAAAACTTTTAAAAATTAAAGAATCTATTGAATTTTTTAAATTCTTCGGTACTTCAAAAATTAAAAATCTTTTTTGTAGAAAAGGACACAAAATGAGAATGTGAGATTTAAAAATACTTTTGTCCCTATTTGGACTTTAAAAATATTTAAGAACAGTTGTTACGTAAGCATACTGATTTTCCTTGGACGTTATCCGGGATCCTAATGGGACCTTTTTTACTCAGGACAGATATTTATTTATTTACTAGCAATATAAATAATAAAAATTAAAAAAGAATTCTGCTATTATTCCAGTTTAAAATAGTAAAAATTTTAATTCAAAGTTAAATTTATTTAAATCTGGATATAATTAGATTTGAAAATATTCAATTTTGTAGATTTTCTAATAGAAAACAATTCATGTTAAATTCCTATTTTTGAAAAATGAATTTGATATATAAATTTCTTAATTTTTTACTATTTAAGTCGAAAAGGTACATATTTAAAAAAGTATATACAGTTTTTAATGTTTTTTTGTAATTGTTCAATTTTGCAATTCTGACGCATTGTATTTCAAATTGATTAATTTTTCAATTATAAAATTCAATAATCTTCATTTTCAAATTACTTCATAAGAAAATTATTTAAGTTTGCAGAAATGAAAATCAAAATATTTATCTAAATGTTGGTGAGTTTTAATTTGAAAGAGTACAATTTACATACCATTTTATTTTAAAGACTTTTAAAGCAAACTTAGGTAATTACAAACACTCTTTATTTCGAAAAATTTCAACATGGAAACTTAAGTTACTATTTGATATTCTGTAATTATAAATAACTTAAATTTTATATATAATTTTGGATACAGTACAATTTCAAAAGATTAAAAGTTATAAACAAACAGTTTCTAATATTTCAATCGAAAAGTATTTTTACTCTTCTGCTTTCAAACACCTTGAGTTAAAACTGGTTAATTTTAAGCAATAACGATTGACAATTATTCAATTTTGAATGCTTTAATCTGAAAAATGTTTATCTAGGCTTTCAATGTGAAATTTTTCAAATTGGAAAAATTGAATTGTAAATGTGATACCCAAAATTTTTCATTTTTTCATTTTTAAATGCTCTCCACTCTTGAACTTAGAATTATTATTCCACTTTGAATGCTTTACATACATTTCAATTCAGTTTGAAATACTTCAAATTCAAACTCAAATACTTCAATTTCAAACTGTTTGGTTGAAAATGAGTGTGTACCGGTTACGATTTCAACTTTTTTGTTGAAAATTCTTTTTTTTTAA
>CAKNWT010327572.1:12521-36960 GCA_932066315.1 Andricus coriarius | reverse complement strand
TTTCGTTTGAAGTTGAATCTTTTTTGTTTGACAATTTGACCATTTTGATTAAATTAAACTATTTGATTAAACTTCAACATTTTTGTTCAAAATTTAATTATTTTTAAAACCTCAAGCCTTTTGTTAAACCTGTGACTTTTTGAATAAAATATTATTTTCTTGAAAATTGAACTATTTTTGTTAAAAGTCATATTTCTGAGACGAAAATTAAAGTGTTTTGTTAAACTTTCTTCTTTATAGAAAAAAAAATGTAATTTTGGATTAAAACTTCTTTCTGATTGGTAGAAAATCTTGGTTAAAAATAAATTTTTTTCGTAGGAAATTAATCTGTTTGGGTTTAAGTGTAAACTATTTCGTAAAACATTCGTCTTTTTGGCTTAAAAATTGATTAATTTAGTGAACATTTTTTTCATATCAAGACGATTTTTTGCGGTAAATTTTCATTGACTTCATTATCGGTATCATTAGATTTTTTGATTTTTTTTTCATCATTCTGCAGAAAAATATCCATAAAAAATTTTTTTACAATCTCGAAAATTGCTGCTTATGAAATTCTTTGGTTTCGTTCACGTGTTCCAGAGAAGAGAAAAAGAATTAACATAGATGGGTCAATTTGAAGCGAGTGCTAATTAGCATTAATCAAAGTTTGGAAACTTGTACGCAATAATTCAATTATATTTCACAAAATTTAATTCTTCATATAACGAATGAGATTCTTACTGGCGTGAATCTTATTTATTGCATGCTACATGAGATTGTAAATGTTTAAATTAGTTGAGATTATAATTTTAGCCAGCCCACTTCTGATATCATCAGTTATGTGTTATGAAAAAATATATATATTAATTATGATTATTTTAACAATAGCACACTTGTTTCTGGAACGCATTTCCTACAACTTTAATTTTTTTTAATTTCAAAAATAAGTGAATGATCTTCCAAAACAATTATTTGTTGGAAGAAGTAAGAAGCGATATGAAGAGAAAGCTAGTTCAATTTTATTAATACATGTGAAACCTAATAAATATGTTTCTTTTATTTTTTAATTTTGTACTTGCTGAGTGAATATGCGAAGAGTGCGATAATCATCTAATGAGCGTATATTTTACAATATCCAATGGTCTCTATTATAAAAGTTATGTAAGTGTTCATAATTAGGACAATTATCATTAACATTTTTAGTAATCGTCAGTATAAACAGTAGTGATTTTATTGACAAATTATCAGTTACGCTTACGAAATCATTCGATAGCAAAAATGAAGATTGACACTGGGACTCTAATATTCACAGCCGCATTTTTCCTGGTTTATTTGGTTGGTAAGTGAAGTTACTATTTGACAACCCACACTTTCCTTAACAATTACTTAAAGTGCCTCATAGAGAAATACTCTGACTTTTGCCATTTTTTATTAAAAATCCCTAACTTTCTTTGATTTAGAAATGCGACTCTGAACGGACCAGGTGCTAAGGGATCTACCAATGACACAAAGAAATCCGGACCTAACAATCACTATGCATCAGGCACTCCGACAACAGATGAAATAGGTCCTCTTCCACTCTCTGGTTGTAGATAAAGCAGATCTGATCCTTTACAAAGCCAAAACTAAGATCCCCACAGCGATGAAGGTAGAGACCTAAGATTCACTAATATGCACCCCTAACAGATCGTTTGAAACGAGCCTGAGAAAGGAGTCTGACGAATTTAAAAATAATCACAAAAGAAGATAAGACCGCCTCTCCACACAACGACTACGCTCTAGGTTGAGCACATGCTATCCATATCTGTGTAAGGTGTTGCCAACCTATCTTGAAGAACGTCGTATGAATTATTTTCGCCTCTTCACAATATCTCAACTCCCAGATGACTACATTGCAGGCACCCGACTGAAGCTTTCGTTCCACTTCGTTACTGCCAGTTAAACAAAATAATTTTTATCCAATAATTTATGTAATTTCAGATATAATCTACTTTCGTCCGAATCTAGAGATAGCAGATATAAATTTAGTAAAAAATAATATTTTTCTATCAATAACGAAATGGAACGAAAGTTTCGGCCGGGTCCCTGCTATATTGTAGCGAAGAACATTTAAGACAAGGTTCTTGTGCAAGATGTTTGATGTGGCCAGATTTCATCTTGATGTCTCGAAGGACATGCAACTTCAATCTTACAGCAATATTTGCAGCAGCCACTCTCATGGTATAGGTTAGAGCGAAGGTGCCTGATCTTACAAATAACTTACCATGGTATTTGGTAATCATCTTCAATTGGGATCCATCTAAAGCGAAATATGGAACTGAAAGTTCCTTTCCGTTGTAAAGGATGACGGTCTTCATGTTGGATGTATTGACCTCCTGATAATTGATTTTACAACACTAATTGAAAGTATTAATCTACCTCTAGAGATCAACATGAGAATCAGCAATTACTACCGAGTCATCAGCATTGGCCAGTTAGAGAATCTGAAATAAATTTTCAAATACGACTTCTCTTAGTCCTTGGTAGGTAATAATTCCTCCAGGTCACTAATCGTTAAGATAAAAAAAACAGGCTAAGAAGCTCATCTTAAATCATACTGCAATTCACGTCGAACGGAGATGTGATTTCGTGACCGGAATTCGGATACTCTAAAAGAGTCATAAATTTATGAACAAGTCAGGTAATATTAGGCGTCCTTAGAGAAAGGTGATATTATGGTTCATGACGAAACAGGGTCCAAGGACTCTTTCATTATTAATCTGACAATGGAACGTCAATCAGAAGCTACGGAGTTGTTGTGAAAGTAAAATATATTTGTAGCCTACGCCACGTAATAATTTTGGGCTTCCAAAATTTGGAAGGTAATTCCATTTGTACAATGATTGTGAAGTTTATGTACGTGCGTATATTTTTATAATTATAAGGACAAACTCTGACTAAGTGTCTTTGCAAGGTGCCATTCATTCAAATCCCAAACAAACTTAACGACTAGTTCAAGGATTATATCTGTGAAAGAAGATATCACTGGCTCTACGAATGATTACAAATTTCGATTAAATTAAATTTCTTTGATATTCCAGATTTATTGTTGGATTCAGGGTCTAGCTCTTACAAAAATGTAGAGAGACAACGACACTTTGTCGTTACAGCGACAAAAATAGGCATTAGTTATTTCCTAAGAATTCTCTCTCTTAAATATAAAGGAATGTAAAAGTGAAGTTTTAATGAGTCAGTTATCTTATGGGTATAAAGATGAATGATCTTAACAGTTAGGTAAACGACGTTCAAATTATCGACTTAATTAATAGTTTGCTAGTAACAAACACTAAATCGAAGCGACTAATAATAGGATAGGCAATATTTGATAAGCCGGCATGGAACAATCACAGACATAATTGGCAAACGCTGTTTCTGAAAATGAAAGACAAAGAGTTGAATAAGAAAGACTCGTACTGTTCCCACAGGGTAATGCTGGGGATCGCGTTATCAGGCTGTGATTCAAGGGTTTTAGACATTTAATATTGGTTATAAATTTCCCAAATTCGAAAAATATTTGTGGACAAAACAAAACAAAACAAAACAGAATCAGGCATTTCACCTAAAATTAAGATGTGGTGATTTTCAATTTATTAGAAATCAGAAGCTACATCATTTAAATATGTTATTATATGAGTTTGAAAATTAGATACTATTGAAAAAACTCTCGAAATTGAACGCTCTTACACCAGTAGCCAAAAAAATGATATTATTTAGAATTTATCGTTTAAAAAATTGAAAAATGTCCAAACGAGATTCAATTAGAATTACAATTTCTTACAGACTGTTATCCATCCAAAATTAAACAATTTTTATCGGGAACCTTTCTATCAGAAAAGTTTCATTAACATGCAGAATTGAAACTTTTGTTATCTACTATGTGTTGTTTCTATCAGGTTTATCAAAAGTCATATCTATTTCGAGAACATGAGCGATAAAGAATAAGGAAGATAAGATCTTCTGACTTGGTTAACAAACATAAAATAATAATACTCATTACAGTACAAGAAGTTAACATAAATTTAAAATTTAAAATAATGAAAATCACATATCGTAAAACTTGTTAACAAGATATTTCAGATCCACAAATATAATGTATTTGCATGGTATTGCATTGAAATGAAAAAATTTCATTATTAACACACCAAATCTATTTGACATTGCCGTTGTTCAGGTATTACAAACAAATATTTTATTATTTCCCCCTTAACTTAAGCAATTATAACTGAAATCACTAAAGAATTATTGTATGTTTAAAATATATTAATCAGTAAAATCAACTTGTGGGCACTTTGAAATTCAAATTTTCGAATGCTCATATATTACTAATAGATTTAATTCTTTCAGGACGATTCATTATAATAAACTAAACGGAACTATTTCGGGTTTCAATCGTATGCGATCCATCGTGTGGACTGGTCGAACCTGATTGAGCAATCAAGTCTTTTTTTTCAAACCCTGGTGTAAGGAAAGCCAAATCGGATTGGTATTATATCCATTGTACCTATTGATGTGGTCAGGGTGTTTTAAGATTTCGATTGGTTCTGTATGTTTTCTTGGAAAAATATTTTACTTTCTATTATTATTTTGTCAAATAAAATGCTATGTCCTGCTTCGATATGATGCTCAGCTAGTGCTGATTGTGTGAAATGTTTGAGCCCGACGTTATTCTCATTTTTCTTTAGACGTTGTCTCACTGTATGTGTTTAAAATATGGTTTCGATGTTGTGTTTGTTGAAAATTCTTTCAATTGGTTATGTGATACCTTGGGTGTAGTGTAGGATGATGGTCGTTTTTCTCTCTCTTTCTTCAGTTGGTTGTGATGACCTGTTTTTTTGAGTGTATTTTCTTATTGCTTCATCAATTCGTTTGTGTAATCGTTCAGCATTAGGATTTGTTTATCGTTTTGTTTTTGTTTTGTTTTTATCGTTTTGCTTGAACTGATCTCGTATCGAAACCTTTGTCACGTTTCTTTGTGAAATTTGCAAGCAATTTTTCCATGAACGTTCCCTTGGCCTGATCTATGATCAGCTCTGTATACAAGGCTCTTGATGACCCAATGCTTTTGAGACGAATGGTGGTGGGAGGAGGCATGTAGGTTCCTGTTTATATCGGTGAGTTTTCTGTAAAATTCATGTCCTAATGTGTTATTAGATCTTTTGTAGACTAGTACATCCAAGAAAGGCAATTTTCCTTTTTTTTTTTTTGTTTAAATTTCCATGGTGAACTGGATATTATAGTGTAATCGACTGGTTAGATAAAAAACTTATGTAGTTCATCTAGTCCATGCCTCCCCATCACTGGGCAGGTGTGCTTTGCCGTTCAACTATTCCTCCTTCGTGAATAGGCTAATACGATACTTTTTGTCGAAGAGGTAGTTCCAGGTGCTCGTCCCATGACAGTTTGTTATCTAGGATGACCCCTAGATAAGAAACTATTTGGGTAAACTTCAACAATTTTGCATGAAATCTAATTATACTTCAAAAACTCAACTCTTTTTTTGAACATCTGACTATTTGGATACAAAATTATTGTCTTGAAAATTCAACTGTTTCTTGTAAAAAGTCATATTTCTTGGTTAAAAATAAATTAGTTTGTTTAAAATTCACAGTTTTGGGTTTAAAGGTAAACTGTTTCATAAAAAATTTGTCTGGGTGGTTTAAAAATTCAATAATTTAGTGAAAATTTTTTTTTTTTTTTAAGATCTTTTATTGTTAAAAATATTTAATGACGTCAATATCGGTCTGATAAGACTTTTTTATCTTCTTGTTTATCATTCTGCAGAAAAATATCCATAAACATTTTTTTTACAAAACGCAATATTACAATTATATTTCACAAAATTTATTTCTTCATATAACGAACGATATTCTTATTTGCCTGAATCTTCATAGGACATCAAAATGTAAACGTTTACATTAGTTGAGATTCTAATTTCAGCCAGCTCTGTGCTGATATTATCAGTTATGTTTTATGAAAGAAAAATAACTGATTAAAAAAAAGTTTAAGACTTACAAAAAAGAATTCTTTTAACAGTAGTATATTTTTTGATGAAAAGAATTTCCTACAACTCTAATTTGTGCGAATTTCGAAAATAAGTGCATAATCTGCCAAAATAGTTATCTGTTAAAAGAAGTAAAAAGCGATATGAAGAAAAAGCTATTTAGACTTTTTATTACATGTCGACCCACAGCCAACTTTCTCGAATTAAGTAAACGATTATGGATTTGATTTATTTGAACATTTTTACTCAAATCTGAATTATGATTTTCATTTATTTTAAATTAAAATGAGTTTAATGTAAAGAGTGCGATAATCATCTTATCAGCGTATCTTTCACAATATCCCATGGTCTTTATTATAAAAGATATGTAAATGTTCATAATTAGGACAATTATCGTTAACCTTTTTGATAATCGTCAGTATAAATAGTAGTGATTTTATTGACAATTTATCAGTTACGCTTGCGAAATCAGTCGAAAACTAAAATGAACATTGGCACTGGGACTCTGATATTCGCAATCGCAATTTTCCTAGTTCATTTTGTGGGTGAGTGAAGTAACTATTTGACAACCCAAACTACCCTTGGCAATAACTGAAAGTGCTTCTCAGAGAAATACCCTGACTTTTGCAAGTTTTCATTAAAAATCCCTAACTTTCTTTGGAGAAGAAAATTCCCTTTCTTTTCCCTTATTTCCAGGTTTTCCCTGACCTGCGGCTACCCTCAAAAATAACCTTGAGTAATCTTTATTTATTATTTCAAAGATCTAAAAATGTCAGAGTTTAATATTTTTCGAATATATCTCTGAAATCATCGCAAATCTTATTTTTTACAGAATCAAGACCAAGTGGTCCTACAGGAAATAACAACAATAAAAATCAACAGCCAAATAATCCAAATCCTCAACCTCGAGGTTCAGCATATCACCAAATGGAAAATCTTGTTTCTACTGTAGCTTCTATTCAGCTCTATCTTGGCTTGGAAAAATTGATTTGCAAATTTCGCAAAGAAACGTGAAAAAAGGTTTCGAGACGAGATCAGTTCAAGCTAAGAAGACCCAGGCGCCTCAAATGAGGGGATCCGAACTTCGGCGCACGGACTGGGGTACACATATTTTTGAGGGATCCAACAGGCGGACTCTCTCATGCCAACTATAGGTTGACACCGCTAGTTATCAGACTGCCACAAGCCCAAGCACCTGTGCGACCAGATGGATTGCAGAACAGACCACAAAGCCCACCACGCAATCCCTAATTCTTATGAGAAAACAATATGAATATGAAAAATATATGTAATTTTTCTGAATAAAGACTTAAAGTTACTTTAATTAAGTCTTACGTAATTTAATAACTTAACCCTGTGGCAAATTTAGCAATGCGATTCTGAACGGATAAAATGCCAAGGGAAGTACCAATGACAGAAAGAAATCCGATCTTAGGTCTTTGAAGATTCGAAGTTCCTTGAATATTTGGAATTCCTTGAGATTCGGTAATTTCTCAGAATTCAGGAAATTTCACGAGTTCGGGAAATTCCACGAGTTCAAGCAATTTTGACAAATCAGATATTTTAGATTATTAAGATATGTCAGATGAGTCAGAGGTACACTCCAACCCCGATTTAGTAACAGTGTCGAGAATTGCCTGCCAATAGCATTGTTACTAAATCGAGAGAATCGAAACGTAAACAGCTAGAGCCGCCAGAACCGTTTCAATTTGGAATTCATAATATTGCGCAATATACTCGACTGAGTACTCGTGCACTGCGGTTCTTTTGAGGCGCGGGTCGTAACCTTCTCTTGCCATGTGCTCTTAGAAACTTCGTGGGCCAGCAATTCAAGGAATTACCTAACCGGGGGCTACTAAATCGAGGTTGTGCTTCCTAGAGATGTGTTCACTCGCATTTTCTCTCTGTTCATTTTATTATTAATTGGAAAGGCAATGTTTCCCGTGCGCTGTGGCTGGTAATAAATAGTTATTCAAATGTGTTGAAATTTAAAATACATCTATTTTTTAATACATCTGCGCAAACGTAAAAAATCCTCTTTTTTACAGAATCCAGACCAGAGTCTTTTTGAAACTTTTAATACGATCAGGGTTGGAGTGTTCCCTTTTTTTATCTAACCAGATTGTACTCTATTAGCGTTCTTGACTTAGGATAAAGACAATCATCTGCGACAGATTAAAGTCATTTAAACAAGCAGATTTATGAATCTCAGGAAGTGTCTTTCAAACTATTCGATGATTTCGGTGAGGCCTGGTTTGTCGTATCTATACAGGCTTGAGCCTCCCAGATCTATTGATCCTAAAAATATTATTTTCTAACGGATAATAATCTGTTTGAAACAATCTCATGATTGCAGATAAACCCAGTTTCTCTCATCAGTACATGCTAGGACCTAGAATTAAATTTATCCTAAAAGGATAAGTTTAAATAACAGATGAAAGTCTGTTTCAAAATATCGGACGATTGAGGTCAGACCCAATTTGTCTTATCTGTACAGGCTAGGGCTAGGGTAAAAGTCTTAAGAAAAGGATACAAAGATAAACGCCGGAAAAAGAAAAGGGGGAGGAGAGAGGAGAGGAAATTTAGAGAGGATGCATATGGGATACTGGAGTATATGAAAAGGCAAGATGTGAGCTCAAGGCCGCGGTACAAAAAATAAGAAAGAACTATGAAGAGTGGGTACAATTATGGAAAGGCGTAATAGAAGAGAGAGTGAGTAATTTAGATGTAAGCGCCGAGCAAACTTGGACTGAGGTAATAGTTAGACAGGAAGCAACAGAAGGTGGGATGAGCTAGCATGTAGAGAATGAGAGACTACGCAGGAGATTGACACATATCGAAAAACGAGTAGAAGGGTAGCAGAGATCAAAGAGGAAAAATAAGGTAATGATCAAGTGACTGAAAGTGTACAGTGAAACGGAAGCGGAACAGGTAAAGAATCTGATGAGAGATATAGGAGTACAAGTGAGGGTGGAAATAGTAAAGAGGGCGAAAGGAATGAAGGGCGGCAAGGCATGATTCTAGTGACACAAAAGTGTGAGGAGGATTGGTTTTAAAGAATGGGGAAAAAGAAATTGTTGAAAGGAAGAACAGAGAGAATAGAAGATCTGAATTGTCATGAAGGGAGAAGAAAATAATTGATTGAGCTAAGGGCATGGGCGGAAAGAAGGAAAGGTAGCAGGTTAATAATAGGGGGAGATAGAATTTTGGTAAACGGAGAGATGTGGATTTGGCCCGAAGAAACAAAAGAATTGAGAGCTCGCGAAACAAGACAAGGAAAGAAGAAGGACAAAGAATAGGGAAATAAGAAGAAAGGAAGCGCTTCGGGTTTTCCTAGATAAAAAAAGAGCTAAATACAAGAACGGGAGTAGCAGAAGGAGAAGATAGACACTTGAAAGTAGCATTCTGGAACGTCACAGAATTAAAAAACAAGGATAATGGTTTCTGGGCGGAATTGACAAAATGGCACGTAACAATGATGAGCGAAGATTGGGCGGATGAGAACAATCTAAGGGGCATAGAAATATTGTTGCCAAAAGCATATGTTTGGAAGATGCAAGGAGCTAGAAAGGATCACGAGAAAAGGGTCAGGAATTTGTGGCATGGTATCAGGAGTAAGAAAGGAAGTGTTGGTAGAGAAAGAGAAGGGAGAGCATGTGGAAGAAAAGGACAGAACAATAGTTAGACTAATAAAAGAAGGAAAAGTGGTTGTAGATGTTGTATTTGTGTGTAGGTGAATAGAAAAATAGGAATGTGTAGACACGCTGCTAGAAAAGCTTAAACGAGTGATTGATAAGGTAAGGAGAGAGGGTAGACTGAGAAAAGAAGAAGGTGGGTTCAGGAGAGGCTGGTGGGACAAAGAATGCACGGAAAGTACAAATAGGATGAAGCAGAATGTGAGAACATACGGGAAATGGAAAAACAAGAAAGGAAGAGGTAGAGAAATCAGTAAAGGAAGGTAGGGAGTGGGAAGCGATAAAAAGAAAAAGAGGGGGAGGAAGAGCATAAATAAATCAAGATGAAAGAATGTACGAAGTATTTATAGATTCTGTTAGGGGGTGTAAAAAATGAAATGAAGAGAGAAAGAAGAAAAACGGTAACGGGGTTGAGGACAGCTAAAAATTGCTTAGTAGAGAAGAGGTGAACGAGGCGATTGCAAGGATGAAAAGAAACAAGCCGACAGGGAAGGATGGCTTTGGCAATGAAGCACGGAAATACGGAGGATTAGGGGTGAAAGAAGGCATGTGGAGGATTTGCAGCAAGGTGTGGAGTGAAGAAGTGTGGCCGGAGGAATGGAAGACAGGACGTTGGATAAAAAAAAGGAGACGGCGAACGGGTGGAGGATTATAGAGGTATCACGCTCATGTCGGTGAGATACAACATTTACGTGGAAGAACATCGAAGGAGGTTGCAAAGACAGGTATGAAAGGGAAATTAGTCGCACTGTTTGTAGTTTTTAAGGCAGCATTTGACTGAGTTAGCAGAAGGGTGTTATGGACAACCATGAAAGAGAGATGAGTAGAAAAAGTCTTAATGGAGAGCATGAAATAAATAGTTGCGGAAACTAAGAGAAGGGTGAAGAGAGGAGAAAAGAAAAGAGAGGAATTCTGGACGGAAAGAAGGTTCAGGCAAGGGTGGCCGTTGAGTCCACTTCTATTAAGTGCTCTTCTGGAAGATCCAGAGGAGAAGATGGAGAGGAGAGGGAAAGGGAATAGGAACATTTTGATTAAAATAGAAATATTTGGTTAAAATTCAACGTTTTTGCTTGAAACTTAATATTTGTTTAAAACTCAACTCTTTTGTTGAACCTTCGACTTTTTGAATAACGAATTATTTTCTTGAATATTCAACCATTTTCTCAAAAATTCATATTTTTTATTAGAGAATTCAAAGGTTTTGTTAAACATTTGTCTCTATAGATAAAAAAAATGTCATTTTGGATTACAAATTTACCTCGCTTGATAGAAAAGTCATATTTTTTGGTTAAAAATGATTTTTTTCGTTGAAAATTCATCTTTTTGGGTTTAAAGCTGAACTGTATTGTAAAAATGCGTCTTGTTGGCTTTAGAATTCAATAATTTGGTGAACAGTTTTATAATTGAAGAACCTTTTTTGGTTAAAAATGAAAATTTCTGGTTGAAAATACGTCCGTTTTTTTCTAGGATATTAATTTTCTGTTGATAGTACAATATGTTTACACTTAAAACCGTAGGAATCTCAAAGCGTTTTATATTAAATTCAATTGGGTACCTATACAAATGTTTTCAGAGCATTTACAAACTTATTCATTATATCGACAGATGCTGATACATTTTTAATGACTTTATTATTGGTCTGATAAGATTTTATTGTATTTTTTTATCATTCTGTAGAAGAATATCCAATAGATTTCACTGTGTATAAGGTAAAATTAAAATGGCAAATACTTATTTCGCATTTTTCAACTCACAATCGCAAAAAGCATGAAAAAGCTTAAGAAAATATAATTTTCAGGATTTTTATGCTTTTTCTACCCATTAGTAGCTTTAGCATAGTTTAACAATTCCCAAAATTGTTTAGAAATAGTTCCGGACATTTGCGCAAAAAAAGATATTAACTGAAAATAGCCAACCCTCTACTGATATCATCAGTTATGTTTTATGAAATAAAAGACATATTTTTCTTATATTGTTTTTATTTCGCACTTGCTAAGTGGTTATGTAAAGAGTGCGACAATCATCTTATCAGTTTATCTTTCAAATTATTGAATTGCGTCTATTATAAAAGTTACGCAAATGCTTATAATTGGGACAATTGTTTTTAAAAGTTTAGATCTCGTCAGTATAAATAGTAGTGATTTTATTGACAAATCATCAGTCACGCTTACGAAATCATTTGATAGCAAAAATGAAGATTGGCACTGGGATACTAATATTCATAGCCGCAATTTCCTGGTTCATATACTTGGTAAGTGAAATAACATTTATAATATTATACATCAACAAGAAATACTACAGTTTGTTAAAAAGTGGAAAGTATTTTAAATATACTGATTAATTCTGGGTAAAATTAATACATGCCATTTACAATAATTTAGAACTCTGGTTGTAGACAGAGCAGATCTGATCCTTCACAAAACCAGAACTAAGATCCCCCTACAGTGATCTAGGAAGAGATCTAAGATCCCCTAATATGCACACCTAGCAGATCTTTTGAGACGAGCCTGAGGAAGGAGTCTGACAGATTTAAAGATAATCACAAAAGAAGATGAAACCGCCGCTCCACACAACGACTACGCTCTAGGCTAAGTACTTAATGTGGAAATCTGTGTAGGGAATCCGAAACCAATCTTGAAGAAGGTAGTATGAATTATCTCGACCTCTTCACAATATCTCAACTCCCAGATGACTGCATTGTAGCGAATACCATTTAAGACAATGTTCTTGTACAAGATTTGTTTGATGTGGCCAGATTTTATCTTGATGTCTCGAAGGATGTGCAACTTCAATCTTACAGCAATCTTTGCAGTAGCCACTCTTTTGGTATAGGTCAGAGTGAAGGTGCCTGTTCTTACAAATAACTTACCAAGGTAGTTGGTAATCATCTTCAATTGGGTTCTAGCTAAAGTGAAATATGGAAGCGAAAGGTTCTTTTCTTTATAAAGCACCACGGTCTTCATTTTGGATGTATTGACCTCCTGATAATTGATTTTAAAACATTGAGCGATAGCAATAATTTTCCTCTAGAGATCAATATAAGAATCAGCAATTACCACCGAGCCATCAGCATTGACCAGTGAGAGAATCTGAAACAAATTATCAATGAGAATTTCTCTTAGTCCTTGAGTAGGAAGGAATTCTTCTAGGTCACTATTTGTGAAAATAAAGAGACACCCCTTTGTGTTGATCTTGCACGTAAAAGTATCCCCCAAGAAGTGGTAACCCCTTTTTCTCCCACACCCTTCCAAAATGACTTCCTAGGTAATCCAGACCTAACTCCGAAGGAGCTTAATAAAATTCTACTGAAACACCATCTTGACCAGGAGCTTTCCCCGCTTTACATTTGATGATAGCAATTGTTCTTTCGTGTCCAGAAGTCCCATATTCCAAAAGTGTGTAGCATAAACTTGTGATTTGTATGAGTATGAGTTTGGCCTCAATCTCACAAGGCTAGTACGCATACTTAGATATTACGAGTCATGAGATGATGAAGAAGTCAGGTGATATTAGGCGTATTTAGAGAAAGGTGATATTATGGCATATTACGAAAGAGCGCGTAAGGACTCTCATTATTAATCTGACAATGTCACGTCAACGAGAAGCTCTTGAGTTGTTGTGAAAGAAAATATGTTGGTGGCCTAAGCCACATAGTAATTTTAAGCTTTCAAGTTTCGGAAGGTAATTTCTTGTGTACAATTATTGTGAAGTGTATGTACGTGGTAATATTTTTATAATAATAACAATAAATGCTGACTAAGTGTCTTTGCAAGGTTACATTCATTAAAATTCTAAACGAACTTAACGACTAACTCTCTGCCGATAGCTCGTACAGGAGATATCACTGGCTCTGGAAATAATTAAAAATTTCGATTAAATTAAATTTCTCTGATATTCCAGATTAAATGTTGGATCTTGGGATTAGCTCTTACAAAAATATAGAGGGAAAACGACACTTCGTCGTCACAGCGACAAAAATAGGTAAACGACGTTCAATTTCTCGACTTAAGTAATATTTTGCTGGTACAAATTACTAAATTGAAGCTACTAATGGAATAAATAATATTAGACAATACCGAATGGAACAATTACGGACAGAATTGGCAAACTTTATAGCTAAAAATTAAAAAAAAAAGAGTTAAATAAGAAAGACGCCTAGTGTTTCCGCAGGGGAATACTGGAGATCGTTTTATCAGGATGTGATTCAAGGGCTCTAGAGATTTAATATTGATTATAAGTTTCCAAACTTCGAAAAAGATTCGTAAAATCCAAATATTTTTATAACTCGGTACCCAATTTCTTTTAAAATAGGCCTCAACCGACTTGAACAAAACAAAACGGAATCAGCTATTTCAATTAAACATAAGATATGGTAATTTTTTCAATTTATTGCGAACTAGAAGCTACATCATTTGAATATTTTATTATATGAGTCTCAAAATTAGATAATATTGAAAAAACTTTTGTTATCTATCATGTGTTGTTTCTATCAGGTTTATTAAAAGTCGTATCTATTTCGAGAACATGAGCGATGACGGATAAGGAAGATAAGATCTTATAAATTGGTTAACAAACATAAAAGAATTACACTTATTATAGTACAAAAAGTAAACATATATTTAAAATATAAAATAATGACAAGCTCATATAGCAAAACTTGTAAAGAGTATATTTCAGATCCACGAATATAATGTTACTGCAAATGCATGTTACTGCATTAAAAAGAAGAAATTTCACTATTAATACACCAAATCTATTTTACATTGTCCTTGTTCAGGTATTACAAAAAAATATGTCATTATTATTAGTATTAAATATTTAAAATATTTAAATCAGTGAAACAAACTTCTGGTCACTTTGAAATTCAAATAGTCAAATGCTAATATCGAACTTGATTGGACGGTCAAGTCTTTTTTTTAAACGCTCCAGTAAGGAAAGCCAAATCGGATTGGTATTATATCCATTTTCCCTAGTGATGTTGTCAGGGAGTTTTAAAATTTGGATTGATTTTCTATGTTTTCTTGGAAAAATATTCTACTTTTTTGCAGTAGAGGTCCTTTCGTCAATAAAATGCTTTGTCCTGTTTTGATATGATGCTCATCTAGTGCTGGTTGTCTGAAATTTATAGCCAAACGTTACTCTCATGTTCCTTTAGATGTTGTCTCACCGCTCTTCCTGTTTCTACACTATAAACTTTGCCACAAGAACAAGGGATTTTATATATTTGTTATGTGATACCTTGGGTGTAGAGTAGGATGGTGGTTGCTTTTCTCTCTCTTTCTTTAGTTAGTTGTGTTTACTTGTTTTTTTGAATGTATTTTCTTATTGCTTCATCAATTTGTTTGTTTGTGTAATTGTGCGGCATTAGGATTTGTTTACGTTTTGTAATTCCTTTTGTAAGTTATCTTTATCGCTTATGGGGACAGCTCTGTACACAATGATGTTAATGACCGAATGCTTTTGAGACGGGGTGGTGGAAGGAGTCATGTAGGTTTCTGTTTATATCGGTGGGTTATCTGTAAACTTCATGTCCTAATGTGTTATCAGATCTTTTGTAGACTAATACGTCCAAGAGAGGCAATTTCCCGTTTTTTTTCTTTCAATTTAGATGGTGAACTGGATATGACGGTGCAATCGACTGGTTAGATCGAAAAACTTGTGTAGTTCATCTAGTCCATGCCTCCCCATCACTGGGCAGGTGTGCTTTGCAGTTAACCCATTCCTCCTTTGTGTATAGACTAACACGATACTTTTTGTCCAAGAAATAGTTCCAGGTGTTCGTTCCATGACAGCTTCTTATCTAGGATGAATTTTAGATATTTAGCTCTTTCTTTGATTTCCAGTTGTTGTCCTACCAATTTCAGTGTAGACGTGGTTCCCTACTTTTACCGTCTGGTAAATATAAACGCGTCCGTGTTACTCGGATTGACCGATAATCCACTCTTCTTGGACCAAGAATGCTGACCGCGCACGATAACCAGTATATAATCCGAGCAGCCCATAACGTTTTAGGCCCGACTCGTGAGCAGATAAAGCAGTTCATCTACTGCCAACAACCATAGCAGGGCGATAAAACGCCTCCCTGTGGACATCCCTAGTCAACGGTTCCAAATAATAAACTATTTATATGATCATCTGTAAGAGCTATGTTCCCTCTTGCTAGCCTCTATGATAATGTGAACAAATCTCTTCGAATTGTAGTTTTAGTAGGCGGAAGCAATGTCAGAGAAGGTTTCGGTAGCTAAAAGCTTATCAAATGTATAAAACTAGAAAATGCAGTTGTTTCAAATTCGAATCCTTTGATTGATTTTCAGTTGAGTGAAGATGAGAAGGTATCTTGAGTTCTGGTTAGTATATACAGGCTAGGGCACTGTTTACTAATACTAATTAGTAAGGTCATGGTAACCGTTTTAATAAAAAAACATTCCCGGTAATCGAAATTAAAAAATTTGAACTCTTGAAGCTGACTATTTTTTCATCTAAGGTAAGCAATGCTTCATATAACGAATGAGAATTCTCATTTGCCTAAATCATAGATACTTTATGACAGATCACAATGTAAATGTTTAAATAAGTTGAGATTATAATTTCAGCCAGTCCTCTCTGGATACAATCAGTTATGTTTTATAAAAGAAGAAACACTGATTTCAAGAAAAAAGTTTAAAATTTACAAAAAAAAATTGTTTTAATAATAGTCTATTTTTTAGTAAAAGCATTTCCTACACTTCTAATTTTTCTAATCTAAAAAATAAATAAATAATCTTCCAAAATATTTATTTGTTGAAAGAAGTAAGAAGAAATAAGAAGAAAAAGCTATTTCAATTTTTCTATTACACATCTGACCAAACTTTTCTATCTCGGATCAGACGAAAGATTATGGATTTGATTTATTTCAAAATTTTTATTCCAATTTTAATTATGATTTTTATTTATTTTACATTTAACTTTGTTTAAACCAAAGTTGATACAACGGAATAAATATTTTTCTCGTATCTTTTTAATTTTATACGTGCTAAGTGAATATGCGAAGAGTGCCATAATCATCTTATCAGTCTATATTTTAAAATATCTAATGTTGTCCATTATAAATTATACGTAAATTCATATAATTGGGACAATTACCGTTAAAATGGTAACTGATCGTCGGTATAAAAAGTGGTGATTTTATTGAAAATTTATCAGTTACGCTACGAAATCATTCGATAGCAAAAATGAAGAGTGGCACTGGGATTTTAATATTCACAGCCGCAACTTTCCTGCTTTATTTTGTTGGTGAGTGGAATAATATTTACTATATTTTACATTAATAAGAAATACAAAAGGTTTTCAAAATGTGAAGAGTATCTCAAATATTCTTGACAATTACTGAGAGTGTTTCTTAGGGAAATTCCCTGACTTTTGCCATTTTTTGTTAAAAATCCCTAACTTTCATTGACGGAAAAAATTCCCTGACTTTTCCCTTATTTCCATGTTTTCCCTGACTAGCGACTACCCTGAAAGGATAAGCTCCAGTGACCTTAATTTATTATTTTGAAGATCTACAAATATCTGAGTTCAATATTTTTCTAATATATTTCTGAAAGCGTCACAAATCTTCTTTTTTACAGAATCAAGACCAAGTGGTCCTGCAGGTAATAATAACAATAACAATCAACAGCAAAATAATGCGAATCGTCAACCTGCAGGTACAGCATACTACCAAATGGAAAATCTTGCTTCTACCGTAGCACCGATTGAACTCTATGAAATAGATCCGAACACCGGCGCACGAACTAGAAAACACTTATTCTTGAGGCGTCCAACAGGCGGCCTGATGCATCTCACCTATAGGCCACAAGCCCAAGCATCTGTGCGGCCAGATGGGTTGCAGAATAGACCACAAAGCCCACCACGCAATCCCTAAATCTCATGAGAAACCAATATAAATATGAAAAATGTATGTAATTTTTCTGAATAAATACTTGAAGTTAATTGAAAGAAATCTTACCTAATTCAATAACTTAACCCTGCGGAGAATTTAGCAATGCGATTCTGAACGGACCAGAGGTTAAGGGATATAAAAATGACACCCAGAAATCCGATCTCATGTCTCCGTACATCGGGCACTCCGCTAACAGATGAAACAGGTTCTCTTTCACTCCCTGGTTGTAGACAGAGCAGATCTGACCCTTCACGAAACCAAATCTAAGATCCCCCTACAGAGATTTAGAAAGAGATCTAAGATCCCCTAATATGTACCCCTAACAGATCTTTTGAGACGAGCCTGAGCAAGGAGTCTGACAAATTTAAAGATAATTACAAAAGAAGATAAGACCACCGCTCCACACAACGAGAGCAGATGTTTAATCAGTTTAGAGATATCTTTAGGATCTTAGGATCAGGTTTATTAAACGTCGTATCTATTTCGAGAACTTGAGCTGTGAAGGATAAGGAAGATAAGATCTCCTAACGTGTTTAACAAACATAAAAGAATTATACTCATTTTAGTACGGAAATTAAACATATATATGGAAAATTTTAAATCATGACAAACACGTATTGTAAAACTTTTGAAGAGCTTATTTCAGCTCTAAAAAGATAGTGAATTTTCATGTTATTGCATTTATATGAAAACATCTAATTATTTACACACCAAATCTATTTTACATTACCGTTGCTTAGTTATTACAAAAAAATATTTAATTTAATTTTAATCCCTCCCCCTTTAACTTAAGAATTAGTTATTAAAATCACTGTAGAATTATTAAATATTAAAAATATTTAAATAGTCGAATGCTGATACAGTAAAACCTATCTATGTTGGCCAGCCGCGGTTCCATCAAAATGTGGCCAACTTACTATAGGTGGCCAACTTACAGAAATTATGTTTCGAAACCGCTGTTTTTTTATAATACATACAAGTACGCACGTTCACTTCTTCACCGTTCACTATCATAACACTCAACATTAGAAAGAATCAATTTAGCATCGGTGTTCATAATCTCATCAACTGAGAGCACGTAATTTTGAGATTCAAGTGGAAAAGAATTTATCACCTCAGCTAAGCCTAAATGTCCTACATGTCATCGATTCCCTCTGTTCTTTCTTTAAAACCTGAGCGTTGAAAGCATTTGCTTATTGTTTTTGGTGAAGTTTCCTGTCAGGTTCTATTTACCTAAGGAACTGCATTCAAGACTGAAATTGATTTGAGAAACTCACATCGTGTCGATAAAGTAATGCAAATTCATTAACGTTGAATTGATCTTCAGGAGTGTACTCCTTCAATAAATTGGGCAATTTTGACTTCCATTCTGCTGCTACTTCTAAATCCGCGGCTGGCTTGAAATTTTTCTACACGAGGCTTTTCTGATATTTCTTTAGCTTTTGACTGGACCATAGTTTACTGACTGGAATATCGATAGAACGATATTGACAGAGAAACTAAAAAACGAAGTAGTTCAGCTCTTCATTTTCAGTTTTACGTAATTTTCCTTTTCTTTCACTGCAGCAGTTTTCATTCCAGGCTCTTAAAATCTCAATCCTGTTTTTACCGCTGTTCCCAACAGTTGGCTTAGCTACAAAAAAAGCTTCAGCGATTTTTCGCTGACACACGTTGGCTCGCCTCTCTCCCGGATTCCCCAATATAGACTTTGCCACAAGAAGAAGGGATTTTTTATACTTTTGGATCACTGAGAGGGGCCTTTTTATCTTTAGTGTTGTTTAGTTTCTTCATATTTCTTTTGTGATACATTGGATGTAGGGTAGGATAATGTTCGTTTTTCTCTCTCTTTCTTTAGACGATTATGTTGACTTGTTTTTCTTAGGTGCATTTTCTCATTGTTTTATCAACTTGTTTGTTTGTTTTTGTAATCGTCCTGTATTAGGATCTATTTACATGGGTGGGTTTTCTGTAAACTTCAGTTCCTAATATGTTTATCAGATCTTTTGCAAACTAGTAGATTCAAGAAAGGCACTTTTCCGTCTTGTTCAATTTCCATGGTGAACTGGATATTAGGATGTAATAGATTAATTAAATCAAAAATCTTATGCAGTTTATCCAGTCCATGTCTCCAGATGATAAAGGTGTCATCAACTTAACGGCGTAAAAATTACCAATTAAGCTTCAGTTGGTTGAAGATTTTAGTTTCTAGATGTTCCACAAATATGTTGGCCATTAAGCTGAGATTGGAGGTCCCATTACTGCTTCTGAGGCTTGTCCGCAGAATTGGTTATTGCAAGAATAATCTTTCCTGAAGTTGCCCAGTTCGTCACGTATCTCCTCTCTTACTCTCCTTCCACTAGGCACATCTTCGTCGCTCCACTGTCCACCGTTTCCACTTATCTTTATTCACTTATAGTTCCAACTTTTCTTTCCAACGTTACTGCCACAGTTCACTACTATGACTAACTCCAGCACCCTCGTTTTTCTTTGTTCTGGTCATCTCTTTTTGTGTCTTCACTTCCACCAGACCATATCACCTCTCTTCTCCTTTTCATCACCTCTTTTTCCACCCTCGTCTTACTTTTTACTTTATATTCAACCAACTTCACCCTAGCACCTCTCACACGTATGTCACATATCCACACTGGACCAGAATTCCAAATTGTTGTTGATTGAACAAAGTGCAACAAAGATCTCTCAAAAGCTAAATAAAGAAGTGCATGAGCTGCAATCAATTATTTATACCTTAATCTGTAAGAGCTATGTTCCCTCTTACTATCACCTATGATAATATGAACGAGTTTTTACCATGCTACATAATTGGAAATTTTTCAAGAGTCTCAATTGATGTTTTGTGTAATGGAAAACCCATATATTCATTCAAGAGAATTCATCCTTCAGACATGAAGAAAATCAAATCCACTTTGCTCCTTAGGATAAAATACGGTATTCAAATACGAACTTACTCGATGAACCTCGCACATGCTCTAAAAATGTATGTATGAATCAAGATCAAGGACCTTCTGCTTTCCTACAATCTGATATTAGATGAATAAACTTTCAGGGTTCTCAATTAAATACGATTGTCTTTTAGGGCCAGTTAAATCTTCTCTTTACAAGAGCTTACCCAAAATGTAGTTCGTAATCTTTTCGAAACTTGTTATAAAATGAGGGTTAGAGTTTTTCTTTTTCGTGTCTAGCCAGATTGAGTCCTAGTAGCTATTTTGACTCAAGATAAACTCAATCATCTGCGATAGAGTAAAGTCATTTATGCAAACAGATCTATAAATCTCAGAAAGTCTGTCTTAAACTATTCGATGATTTCGGTAAGGCCTGTTTTGTTGTATCTATACAGGCTTGAGCCTGGCAGATCTATTGATTTTCAAAAAAATAATTTTCTAACGGATAAGAATCTGTTTAAAACAATTTTATGATTTCAGATAAACCCAGTTTGTCTTATCAGTACAGGGTATGGCTAGGGTACAAGTCTTAAGAAAAGGGTTAAAAGATAAAACCCGGAAAAATAGAAGAGGGAGGAGAGGAAATTTAGAGAGGTTAGATATGGGATACTGGAAGATATGAAAAGGCAAGATGTGAGCTTAAGACCGCGGTACAAAAAATAAGAAAGAACTATGAAGAGTGGGTAGAATTATGGAAAGGCGTAATAGAAGAGAGAGTGAGTAAATTAGAAATAAGCGCTGAGCAAAGATGGACTGAGGTAATAGTTAGCCAGGGAGCAGCATAAGATGGGATGAGCTTGCATGTAGAGAATGAGAGACTACGTAGGAGATTGACACATATGGAAAAACGAATAGTAGGGGAGCAGAGATCAAAGAGGAAAAATAATGTGATGATCAAGGGACTGAAAGTGAACAGTGAAACGGAAGAGGAACATGTTAAAAATCTGATGAAAGATATAGAAGTACAAGTGAGGGTGGAAATAGTGAACAGAGTAGGAGGAATGAAGGAAGGGAAGCCATGATTCTGGTGACACGAAGATGTGAGGAGGATAGGTTTTAAATGATGGGCAAAATGAAGTTGTTGAAAGGAAGAACAGAGAGAATAGAAGATCTGACTTGGCAGGAAAGGACAAGAAAATAATTGATTGAGCGAAGGGCATGGGCGGAAAAAAGGAAAGGTAGCAGGTTAATAATAGGGAGAGATAGAATTTTGGTGAACGGAGAGATGTGGATTTGGCACGAAGAAACAAAAGAATTAAGATCTCGAGAAACTTGACAAAGAAAGAAGAAGGACTAAGAATAGGGAATAAGAAGAAAGTAAGCGCTACGGGTTTTGCTAGATAAAAAAAAGAGCTAAATACAAGAACGGGAGGAAAAAGAGAAGAAGATAGACACTTGAAAGTAGCAATATGGAATGACATAGGATTAAAAAACAAGGATAATGGTTTCTGGGTTATATTGACAAAATGGGACGTAACACTGATGAGCGAAACTTGGGCGGATGAGAAAAATCTAAAGGGCATAGAAATATTGTTGTCGAAAGCATATCTTTGGAAGATACAAGCAGCAAGAAAGGATCACGAGAAAAGGGTCAGAAATTGTTGGCATGGTGTCAGGAGTAAGAAAAGAAGTGGTAGTAGAGAAAAAGAAGGGAGGACAATGAGGAAATGCAAAGAGAAAAAGAAAGAGGCATAAGGAAACGGATCGGGAGGGTAGGAGGCTACTGGACTTGTTGTGAGAGGAGGGATGGTATATTTGTAACTGCAATACCAGAGAAAAGGAAGAAGGCGAATTTACTTACGCAGGTATAGGGGACAACGCAAAAGACTATATTCTAGCGGAAGTAAGAATAAGGAAGCTGATGTTTAGATTAGAAGCTCAGTAGAGGGCAGAAGAAAGGAAATTGAAAATGGGCATATAGGGAAGGAAAAGTTAAGAGACTTTGGAGAAAAAACAGAAAACGAGAATACAAGGAGTATGGAAAAGGAATACGTAGACACGCTGCTAGAAAACGTTAAGCGAGTGATTGATAAGGTAAGGAAATAGGTGAGACCGAGAGAAGAAGGAGAGGGGTTCAGGAGAGACTGGTGGGACGATTGATGCACGGAAAGTAAAAATAGGATGAAGCAGAATGTGAGAACATAGAGGAGATGGAAAAAGAAGAAACGAAGAGGTAGATAAAGCGGTAAAGCAAGGGAGGGGGTAGGAAGCGATAAACAGGAAAAGAGGGGGAGAAAGAGCATAAATGAAGAAATCAAGATGAAAGAATGGATGAAGTATTTCTAGATTCTGTTAGGGGATGTGGAAAATGGGGTAAAGGGAGACAGAAAGAAAACGGTAACGGGGGATGAGGACAGCTAAAACGAGCTTAGTAGAGAAGAGGTGAACGAGGCGATTGCGAGGCTGAAAAGAAACAAGTCCACAGGGAAAGCTGGCTTTGGAAATGAATCAAGGAAATACGGAGGATTAGGGGTGAAAGAAGATATAAGGTAGCTTAGCTCTCTTGTCGATTTGCGACAAGGTGTGGAAAGGAAAAGCGTGGCCGGAGGAATAGAAGACAAAACGTTAAATAAAAAAAGGATAGGGCAAGCGGGTAGAGGATTATAGAGGTATCACACTCATGTCGGTGTGATTCAAAATGTACGTGAAAGAACTTAGAAGGAGGTTCGAAAGGCAGGTATGAAAAGGAAATTAGTGGCACTGTTTGTAGATCTTAAGGCAGCATTTGACTCAGTTAACAGCAGGGTGTTATGGACAGCCACGAAAGGGAAATAAGAAGAAAAAGTTTCAATAGAGGGCATAAAATAAATAGTTGTGAAAACTAAGATAACGGTAAAAAAGTCGTCTTGTTGTCTTAAGAATTCAATAATTTGGTGAACAGTTTTTTAACTCAAGACCCTTTTTTAGTTATAAATTAGAATTTTTGGCTGAAAATACATCTGCTGTTTCTGAGGGTATTAATTTTTTGTTGATAATCCAATATGTTTACACTTGAAATCGTAGGAATCTGAAAGCGTTTTATATTAAATTCAATTGGGTACCTACATTAAAGTTTTTCGGAGCATTTACAAGCTTATTCATTACAGTGACAGATGCTGATAGGTTTTTAATGACTTCACTATCGGTCTGATAAGATTTTATTATATTTTTTTCATAATTTTGTAGCAAAATATCCAATTGATTTTACTGCAAATAAGGTGAAACTGAAAACGCATTTACTTATTTCGCATTTTTTAACGCACAATCGCAAAAAGCATGAAAAAGCTTTAAAAAATATAATTTTCAGGATTGTTATACTGTTACTACTCATGAGTAGATTTAGCTTAGTTTTATCATTCTTAAAATTGTTCAGAAATAGTTCCGAACATTTGCGCAAAAAAAGATATTAACTTAAAAACAGCCATCCCTCTACTGATATCATCAGTTATGTTTTAGTAAAGAAAAGATATTCTTCTTAAGAAAAAAGTTTAAAACTTGCAGCAAATAATTATTTTAGCATATTACATATCAAACGACACTTTGTTTTCTCGGATCAAATGAATGATTTTGGATTCAATTTATTTCAGTATTTTTTTCAAATTTTAATCATAATCTCTGTTTATTTTAAATTAAAAATGGTTTAAATCATTTGAATAAATATTTTTCTCATATTATTTTCATTTCGCACCGGCTAAGTGGTTGTGTAAAGAGTGCGGCAATCATCTTATCAGTTCATCTTTTAAATTATTGAATTGCGTCCATTATAAAAGTTGCGTAAATGCTTATAATTGGTACAATTATTCTAAAAAATTTTAGGTCACGTCAGTATAAATAATGGTGATTTTATTAACAAATCATCAGTCAC